>JAVCKW010402224.1:0-18874 GCA_034780715.1 Peltospira delicata | reverse complement strand
GGAAGGATCAATGTGTCCCATAATACCAATAAAGCCGGTAAGTATTGCTATTGCGATCAATGGTGCATATTGGGGAGGTGAGGTATGGTATTTGTAGATCAGAATACCGGCAATAAAAAAGTTGATCTGACCGAGGAGTTGGGTATAGTAATAGTATTTTAAAATGTTGTAATTAGAAGCAGTGGAAGTCAGTTTGAACCATTGGTCGAACCATGGGGTATCAAGACCATACAGGTAGACAAAACTCAATGCAGAAAGCAGCAACAAGAGCCACAACCGGTTGAAAAATAAAAATAGCACAGGAACGATAAGATACCAGAGCATTTCGATGTCAAGTGTCCAATAGGCACCATTGATCACAAAACCGGTATCTTTATAGATGAAATAGGGGGTAAAGATCAAATGGGAAAAGAACTGTCTAAAAAATGAATCCGAATAATAGTATTCATGGGCAATAAAAAAAGAGGCAAGCAAAACCATAACAAACAGGTTGAAATAATAAGCCGGGAGAATTCTGAACAGGCGGTGCAGCATATAGTTTACCATCCCCCACTTGAAACCCCGACGGGTAAGGCTGTTATCAATCGAGCGAAAGATGAGGTAGCCGCTGATGACAAAAAAGAGAGGCACCCCAATGGCTCCGAAATGTTTGACATAGGCAAAAGAGGTAACCCGGGTAAATCCCAGCAACACATAAAAATGGTAGATAATAACAGCAGTAACTGCTGTCCCCCTCAAGATATCGATACCGTCAAGTCGTTTCAACGGTCACTCTTTTGATGCAGATAAAAACTGGGTGGCAGTATTGAGTACGCTCTGTGCATCGATACGAGGGATAATAAACCCCTTTTCGTAGCCTTTAACACGTTCCGCCGGAGCACCGAGGTCAAAGACCATCAGTGGCAGTGCCATCTGCATGATCTCCTCTGCCGTATAGGAAAAGGTTTCCGGCCAGACAGAAGGGATCAGGAAAATATCGATGCGGTACTGTTCAATCAGTTCAGGAAGTTTGCTGCGCTCGTACTTGCCGGTGAAAGTGAAACGGTCAGAGTGGATCGGTTCTGTGATCTCTCCGATGACAACCACATTAATGTCACGTTTTTGGGCATCGATCGTTTCAACGAGATCTTTGACCACTCCCGCCCCTTTGGCGTAGTTGATGGCACCGAGAATACCGATGGTTAAAGGGGCATCCTGTGCTTTAGGGGGGAGTGACAGCGGTGCAATGTCCGTAACTTTGTGCGGTATGACCTTTACAATGTCTTCCGGAAGGTCGGGGTAGGCGCGCAGGAGTATCTCTTTGGATGCATTGGAGAAGCAGAGAATCTCGCTACTTTGTGCCAGCAATCCTTTCCAGAGTGTGCGCCAGAGTCCCATATCGACATGGCCGCCAAAAAAAGAACGCCACTCCAGACGGTTCTTCTCTATACAGGCACGACAGGTGTCAAGGTCGGGGACACCGCAGTAGGAGCCGGTATTGTCCAGCAGTGTATAGCTGGGACAGACAGGGTAATAATCATGGATCGGTACGGTCAGTTCGGCATGATGGATCTCTTGAATCTCTTTAAGCAGCGCGACGGTCTCTTCAATATGTTTGAATGAGACCAGAGAGTTCAAAAAGATCGCTCCGACATGTAACTGTGAGAGAAAGGTCTTGAAGCCTTCGAATGAGTCAACGGCAAATTTCAGGTCCCACGCTGTGTCGGTAAAGTGAAGCATGTATTTGCCGATGTAGAAATCGTACCGTGCATACAGAACAGGACGGCCTGCATTACGAAGCGAGGAGATATGTTCCTGGACATAATGGTTTGCGCCGCCTCCAAGCGCATGGTCGATGACCAGATGGATCCCTTCCTCTTTTTTGGAAGTTGCGACCACAACAAGCAGATCGCGCAGTACCCTGTGGGGATCTTTGGCAATATAGGTCTGGACATCTTTGTTGTAGTCAGGATGTTTTTGAAGCAGTTTGACCGCATTGTTCGCGATGAGGCGTTTTTTCTCTTCGGAGTCAAAAGAGCCGCCGTGTTTATGGTAGACAAAGAGATTGGGAACGAGAAGATTTCGGTATCCGGACTTGATCGCACGCTGACACCAGTCATTCTCCTCGCCGTATCCTTTCCCGAAATTTTCTTCATCAAAAAATCCGATCTGTTTGGCAAGGTCACGGTTGACGCCCATACAGAACCCTACACCGGTAGGGAGTTCCGCATAGAAGTGTTCCGGATCCACATTCCGAAAGACACGGTCAAGTCTCTCGACGGTCAATCCTGCAAAAAGAGGGTTGTCCTCCAAAAATATTGGGAAGCTGGCAATCGTTCCGGCATTGGTAAAAGGGGTGGTGGATGCGACCTTTTCCATATGCACGATCGGATACATCAGCCGCTCCAGCCAGAATGCCGGTACTTCGGTGTCGGTGTTGAGGATGACAAAGTGGTTTTGGGTGTGTTCGAAAGCCTCGTTGACACTTTTGACAAAACCGGTGTTCTCCTCATGTTCGATGAGAATCGCCTCAGGGTGTGCATCAAGCCGTTTTTTCAGATAGGGAAGTACCCGTTCGTCATCTCCCGCATCGTTCACGACGATCAAGCGGTATGGTGCAGTGGTATACTGCTCAATACTGTCAAAGAGTGCTTCAAGATAGTCATATCCGTTATAGACGGGAATGATGATATCAATGGGATGCTGCCCGATATCGTAGGCACTTGTGGCAAAGCGTGTGAAGACCTCTTGTGGTGCCACAGGCGTGTACCCCTCGGCACGCTTAAGGTTGACACCGCTCTTCTCTTTGATCTTGCGGATAAGGTAGCCGAGTTCCCCCCGTTTGAGATAATAGAAAACCTTTTTCAACAGTTCGGGGTTGCGTCTGAGCGAGCCGATGATCTTTTTGCTGTCCAGCAGGAGAGAAAAAAGAGAGGAGGGCAGATAGTGCTGCAGCTTGTTCTTGATGCGCTGTTTGATATTAGCGAGTTCTCTGAGCTCCTCTATCTGTCTTTTTTGCTGGGCAAAGACATCCTCTCCGTGGTACTGCTGTGAGAGAACCAGTGCTGCTGTCTCCTCCAGTGTCTGGTCATCCAACCGGGAGTAGCGGGATGGAGAGGGTGCGATCTTTTTGCCTTTGATCTGACAGACAATGCCGAAAAAGCGTTCAATGGCATGTGCGATGGTATTGTCTTTCTGCCCTTTTTCTTCCTCAAAGACAAGTTTTTTCTCTCTAAAAAGTTTCAATATCGGTGCAACCAGTTCCGCACGTATCCAGAACATGGTACCGCCAGCAAAGAAGTAGCGGTCCTGGAAGAGAAAACCGGACATGTCGATGAGTCTGTCTATCTTGGTGGTGTTGCCGTAGTCGTAACGCTGTGAATCAAGGATGGTGTTCTTGCCTGTGATGATGCCGATATCCGGATCGTTCTTGAACAGGCTGATGATCTCTTTGACGGTCTCATCGGAACCGATGAGGTCAAAATAGAGCAGTTTTCTCCAGACATGCCCCAATGGACTGTCTCCGGTTTTTTTGGTATGCAGTTTGCAGATGTAGGGGTAGGTGTCCGTACCGATAATATCCATTACCAGAAGGAAAGGCAGGACATCACGTCCGCGGTTCTGCGTTTTGTAGAGTCTGACATCAGGATGGTCTTTGAATATCTGTTCGATCTTTTCATCTTCCATCTGTTCTGGGACGGTGACGAAAAGATCATAGGGAACGGTCAGTTGTGCAAGGTAGTCTCTCACCTCCGGCCACAGGTCGATGTAAAAGATATGAAAGACAATGGCTATTTCCTTGTCTGTTTTTGTAACGTCCAAAGGTTTTGCCTCTTCTATCTTATGCTTGTTGTAGTGCAACTGTTTGATTCTTGCTTGCAAAGTTACGATCCTTATATCCGCAAATTTTTATACACCGATCTGATAATATTCAAAACCCATCTCTTCCATACGTCGTCTGTCAAACTGGTTACGACCGTCAAAGAACACCGCTGTTTTGAGCAATCGTTTCATCTCATCGAAATCGGGGCTTCTAAACTCTGCCCACTCGGTTACCAAGATGAGCGCATCAGCATTCTCAAGTACCTCATATTTGTTGTCGGCATATACAACATTCGGATTGTCTTTGAGGTAAAAATGCTCTGCTTCATGCCGTGCTTTGGGATCATAGGCGACGATCTTCGCGCCGCGTGATGTCAGTTCGTTGATGATCGTGATGGAGGAGGCTTCACGCATATCGTCGGTTTCGGGTTTGAATGCAAGCCCCCAGATGGCGAATGTTCTGCCGCTCAAGTCCTCTCCAAAATGTTTGATCACTTTGTCGCTGACGACCTTCTTTTGTGCATCGTTGACCGCTTCGACCGCATCGAGGATCTTGGGAGTGTAGCCGTTGTCTTTGGCGGTTTTTGCCAGTGCCTGCACATCTTTGGGGAAGCAGCTTCCGCCGTAACCGCAGCCGGGATAGATGAAGCTGTAGCCGATGCGGCTGTCGCTGCCGATACCGTTACGGACCTGATTGACATCGGCACCGACACGTTCACAGATATTGGCGATCTCGTTCATGAAGGAGATCTTGGTCGCGAGCATCGCATTGGCGGCATATTTGGTCATTTCCGCACTTTTGACATCCATGCCGATGAAACGGTCACGGGTTTTCATAAAGGGCGCGTAAAGGTCATGCATGATCTGCATCGCTTTTTCACTCTCGGCACCGACGACCACACGGTTAGGGTGCATGAAGTCCTGTATGGCGGCTCCCTCTTTGAGGAATTCGGGGTTGCTGACCACATCAAAGGCAATGTCAACCCCGCGTGCATCAAGTTGTTCCTGTATGACGGTGCTTACCTTGTCAGCAGTCCCGACAGGCACAGTCGATTTGTCGACAATGACCATGTAATGCTGCATAGATTGACCGATGCTTTTGGCGACGGCAAGTACGTATTGCAGGTCTGCACTGCCGTCCTCTCCCATGGGTGTGCCTACAGCAATGAAGCAGATGTCCGTATCGGCAATGGCATTTTGGGTATCGGTCGTAAAGCGCAGGGTATCTTTTTGGTGGTTTTCTAGTACCATTTTTTCCAATCCCGGTTCATAAATGGGAATGACCCCCTGCTTGAGTGATGCGATCTTGTTCTCATCGATGTCCACACAGGTGACGCTGTTGCCCATCTGTGCAAAACAGGCACCGCTGACCAGCCCTACATAGCCTGTGCCTATGACCGATATTTTCATATTTCCAATCCTTTAATATGGTTTTTAAGTACCCATGTCGAGAGATAGATACCCGTATCTACGATAATATTGATCAGACGGACAAGCAATACAGAGAAGACGATCACATCAGAAGCGATCGCCACATGTAAAAATGTTGCGATCGCGATGAATGTGCCTTCACGTACCCCCAACCCTCCGGATGCACCGGGTGTGATAAATCCGATCAGCCAGCTGATGGTATAGATACTGATACACTCAAAGAAAATGCCTGTTGTCATATGGTCAGTCTGTACCATCACGATCAGACCGAGCATCACTCCCTGCATCGCCACAGAAAGAGACAAGATAAGATTCATCCATATCTTTTTCTTCCATGGAAAAGAGGGGTATGTATAGATCAAAACAATGCCTATAATCATACAGGATAAGCCCATCAATGTCAAGATATAAGCAGGAATATCGGGGGAGAGGAAAGCAAAAAAGGTGCTGGTAATGATGGTCGCCGTCAAGAGCAGAAAAGAGAACAGCACCGATATTTTTGCCATCTGTGTCTGTGTAATGCCGATCTGGGATGCCAATGCCTGACGGCCGACAAAATGAAAGATGTTCCCGGGGAGGTATTTGGCAATCTCGGTCTTGGAAAAATAGTAGTAGGAGGTTTTATACCCAAAAGGGCTATGTGCATAGTGAAGGAGCATGATATGCCAGGCATAGATACCAAGCAGTGTAGAGAGAATATTGAGCACAAAAAGCCACGGAAGTGTCGTGTAGAGAAGCCCGATCTGCTGCAAAAAACTTTCAAGTGTATAGTCGTGTGAAAGTTTATAGAACACGAAAAGAAGCCCGAGAACACCAAGCAGTTTTCCAAAAACGGCTATCGTTTTTTTCATAGATTGTATATCCACAGCGCTACTTTTGCATACTATTTTTCAGAGGAGTGAAAATAGCGTCGTTCATAATATTGATGGCATGGGTATGGCTCAGCTTTTCATCGTAGGATCGCAAGGCATTTTTGCCTACGGTTTTAAGCAGTGCAGGATCATGCTTGATCTCGATGATCCTCTCTGCAAGACTTTCAGGGGTGATATCCTGCACGTAGAAAATATCTACATTGTCACGGAAGATCTCCTGCATCGCATCGGTCGCCAGTGTCAAATGGGGTCTGCCCACGCGGAAGGCGTCATTGGTTTTGTTGAGTATGACGCTGTTGGCACGCTCGCCGGTGTTGAACAGCCCCAGATTGATGTCACAGGCGTTGTAGTAGCGGTTAAGCTCTTCCATAGGCATAAAGCCCTTAAATTCAATGTTTGCCAGAGCGTACTTTTGGGCAAGGTCCCGGCAGGTTTGGTAGTCGGGTCCCTGACCGATCATGAGAAAAAAGGTATCATCTCCCCGTTCTTGCAGGATGCGTGCCGCTTCGATGATGACAGGGGTGCCATGCAGGGGGATATAGCTGCCTACATACAGTACGGTAAAGGGCTCCTTGTAGCGGGGAACCTCTATGGGTTTGACAAGAGACTCATTGATCGTCAGGGGTACGCGTACAAATTTCTCTTTGGGAATTGCGTAAGTCTCTGAAAGTGTATCGATAAGTGTTTGCGTGTCGACAATCACGTAGTCAGCTTTTTGAAGTGAGCGCTGTTCGATCCACCAGGTCAGTTTTCCCAAAAGGCTGTCAGGACGGTAGACTTTTCGGTCATTGCACATCATGTCGAAAATGGAAAGATAGAAATCGAACACGATCGGTTTGGAGGTGAACAGTCGCATATAAATGACCAGAAAGTGTCCCATGTAGCCCACAAAGTAGGCATCTTTGCGGATCATTTTGAAAGGCAGTCTCACAAGAATACTTGGGATACGGGAAGCGTAACTTTTTCCATTTGAGACACATTCGTCATAGTCGAAGTGCTGTCTGAGTATTTCCCGATGAAATACATTTCTGGAAATGGTCGGTTTGTCCGCACAGGTAAAAAGTACTTTCATCTATGTGTCGGTCTTCTCCAAAGAGGCTTTCATCTGGTCCACTCTGAGCTCTTCAAGCAGTTTTCGGTTCACCGAGAGCAGGTCGGCAATGAAGGCGATGAGCCCGGTCTGGAAGCCCATACCCATCAGTACACCGGCGAGAATGACCGACTGTATATGCCCGTTGCCATCTCCAGTAAAGTAGAAGTAGAGGTAGCGCAGTCCCAGCAGCAGTCCCAGACCGAACAGTATGGCAGCGATAGTCATGAAGAACTGGAATGATTTATATACGACAGAGATACGTACGATCGTCACCACCGATTTTTTGATGTAGCTGGGGATGCTTGAGAGCAGACGTGACGGGCGGAGGTCTTCATTGGTACGTATGGGCACGGAGGTGATCGCCATATTTTTCTGCCCTGCCTGGATGATCGTCTCAAGCGTGTAGGTGTAGTTGTTGTAAACATTCAGCTGCATGGCACATTCGCGGCTCATGGCACGAAACCCGCTGGGGGCATCGGGAATGTCGGTACGGCTGGCTTTTCTGACGACCCATGAACCAAGTTTCTGCAAGAGCTTTTTGGCTGTTGAGAAATGCTCGGTCTGGCTGATGGGACGTGCCCCTATGACATATTCGGCTTTGTGTTCGAGTATGGGTTTGACCAGTTTGGGAATGTCCTGTGCCTCATACTGGTTGTCCGCATCGGTATTGACAATGACATCGGCTCCCTGTCTGAGACACTCTTTGATGCCTGCCATGAAGCCTTTTGCCAGTCCCTGGTTGTGTTTGAAGTTGACAATATGATCCACGCCGCACGCTTTGGCGACTTTGACCGTATCGTCGGTACTGCCGTCATTGATGATAAGCCACTCTACTGTATCGAAGCCTTCTACCTCACGCGGCAGTGCCTTTAAAGCGATGGCAAGTGTTTTCGCTTCGTTGTAACACGGTATTTGAATGATAAGTTTCATGAAACAAGCTCCTAAAGATAGTACGTTAAAAAGTAAAAGAAATCCGAATAAATAGCGTGGATCGACAAGACAATGATGATAATACTGACAACAAACTGTTTACTGAAACGATCTACAAAAATAGAAGCCATTATAGCAAACGAAACCATAAAGGGTAATAAATACCGTACCTGCAGTCCGCCTGTGTAGCCACTGTGCAGATGTGCCAGATAGGAAAAGGTGAATTGAACCACCATCACGGAGAAGAGTGACAGCAAAGTGATTTTTCCCAAGAGACAAAACGTTTTTTGCTCCTCTTTGCATGGGATAAAAAGAGCGATGATCGCAAAAATATGGAGCATCAGCAGACCGAAATATTCGTAAATGGATGTTTTGACCAGTGAGTGGTGAGAATGGATACCAAACCATCCTGAATGAATGTTATGCCAGTAATTATGAGCCCACTCCCACAGGTTCTGGTAGTGCCTGAGCGCTTCGGGTATGTAGTAGACAGAGTGTTTGTACTCTTCGGGGTGGGTGGCGTTCAGGGTGGGTATAAGGACATGATAGTGTGTAAAAATGTAAATCTGATAGATGATTACAGGGATGATAAACAGTGACAAGAGTCCAATCTGGAATTTGGTAATTTTGAAGGGTATTTTTTGCCAAAGAAGATAGATGAGGTAAAAAAGGATGCCAAAGAAAACAAGAAGCGCAGCGGTGAGTTTGCTGAAATAGGCTATGAAGATACCAAGTCCCACAATCAAATAGGTCTTGGTAGAATACTCCCCTTTAAGCAGTTTCAGCAGTCCGATAATAAATATAATTCCGCCTAAATTGGCTAAATTGTCGTTTGTGAGACTGCCCCCCAAATAGGCGTGCATAGGGATGGCACTTAATACGGTCAGGTAGACAAAATGCCCCAATATGCCCATCTGTGCTTGAAAACCTATGTAGAACATGAGAAGCATACCTGCTAAAAACAAAACGGTATTCAATGTTCTAAAGTTATCCATATTGCCGACTACGGAAAGGTGTTTATCATACACAGTATTCATCAGCATATAATACAGAGGAGGGTGGCCGAGGTAGTTACCGGCATTGGGGTTGGTGATCATATACATATCTTCAAACTTCGGCAGTAGCTCAGGGTGCTCATGCATCGATTTGACATAGGACATGTGCGCAATGGTATCGGGCGGATAGGTATAATGGACATGTTCCTTGTAGTAGTTGACCTTAAATAGAGCCAAAGAGAGGAAAAGGGCATACAGTATCAGTTTGGCGGAGAGAAATTCGTTCAGTGGCTTTTTTTTGTAGCGCTTCAGCAAAAAAAGAAGTACCGCATAGGCCAACAGGGCAAACAGAAAGGAATCAAGGTGCATATTGTGTGCAGTGTACTGCAATGTGCGTGTCAGGTTGATATTGAGGTAGGGGTCTTTTCCTGTTGTGACAAACAGGATACCTTGATCATTGACCTGATAGTCGGCTATGTCATCCCCTGCCTCTGATTTTGTGGCATCAATGAGGTAAACGGAGGTTCTAAACCATTTTGAGGATACAAGATAGATATCTTTGTGTATGAATATCTTGAACATCTGTTTAGCGGGGTCGAGTCTTGCGTAAGTAATCTCATCTAGGGGCGGAAGCCGGAAATAGTACCGATTCCCTTTGATCTTATAGCGTCGGCTCATCTTTTCATCACTGAAAGGAAGCCCTTTTTTCGTATAATAGAACTCCGCTTCTACAGATCGTGACGGTTCGGTATCCATGGTCACGATCATGGTATTTTTATTGTCAAAGAGTGCGACAAAGGATAGATAGATAATACCGATCACTCCCAAGTGAACCATAAAGGTTTTGAAAGCGTTTGCCGGTTTTAGCATACAGAAAAATCCTCCCGGTCATGTGTCAGATTGGGGTTGTAAAAAGGATCGCCCTGTGTCAAGATCTCAGTATGTCTTGCAAAGAGCGCATCTTTTTCCGTCTGAAAACGGGCGATCTTCTCTGGGGTGGTCTCATAGCCTCTTGAAACCGATTCATGGTGATACATCTCGGCATAGGGGGTAAAAAGGTTGTAGTAGCCTGCTTCGCGTACACGTAAACAAAAGTCCACATCGTTGTAGGCGATTTTGAAATGGATCTCGTCCATACCGTTCATCTCTTGATAAATACGTTTTTTGACCATCAGACAGGCTGCTGTGACGGCACTGACATTCTGTATAACATTCAAGCGGTTGAAATAACCGGGGTTGTCACGCGGGTACATTTTGTGTGAATGTCCCGCATACCCACCAAGCCCCATAATGATGCCGGCATGCTGGATCGTATCGTCAGGGTAGTAAAGTTTGGCACCGACACACCCTATCTCTTCTCGCTGAGAGTGTTCCAGCATCGCTTCGATCCAATCAGGGGAGATCACCTCTATGTCGTTGTTGAGCAGCAGCACATGCTCTCCTTTGGCATAAGTTTCCACCGCATGGTTGTTGATCTGGGCATAATTGAATGGCACATTGTACTCATAGAATTTGACACGGGGATCCTTGGTTTCAAGCTGTGCCATCATATCGAATGTTTCGGGTCTTTCACTATTGTTACTGATACCGATGATCTCATAGTGTTGGTAGGTGGATTTGTCGATAATGGAATTGATGCACATATCCAGCAGCTCGGGTTTGTCTTTGAATGGAATGACAATGCTCACAAGCGGTGCATTTTCAATGGCATACCTGACCCTGAAATAGTGATGCATGTTGCCATGCTCGACACTCCCTTTGATGCCACGTCTTTTGAGGGTTTGTTCTATGAGTTTTCTGCCGCGCTCAAGTGCTTCGGGTTTGGCTTCGCTGTTTGCGCTTGTTGAGCTTTCGAGCATGCGCCAGTGGTAGAGCACTTTGGGGATGTGGTGGATCTTCTTGGCGATTTCTGTCAGGTGCAAAAATAGATCATAGTCCTGCGCACCGTCAAATGCCGGATTGAACCGCCCTGCGGTATCAAGCAGGGTTTTCTCAAAACAGGTAAAGTGGGTAATGTAGTTGTGCGACAGAAGCAGATCAGGCGACCAGTCGGGCTTATGGTGTGGGTTGCTGCATACGCCTTCGGTATCGATGAAGTCTTCGTCGCTGTAGATGAAGTCCGCCTTTGTTTCATTGATGGCTTTGACCATCTCGTAGAGTGCATCGGGGGCGATCTCGTCATCGTTGTCCATGAGGGCAATGTAGTCTCCTGTGGCAAGATCAAGTGCAGCATTGGTGGCACCGGAGATGTTGAGATTCTCTTCCAAAAATACCACTTTGATCTTGGAATGATCCAGTGATTTAAGATACTCAAGTGTTTTGGTATTGGTGCTTTTGTCGTCAGCAATACAGAGTTCCCAGTACTCGTACCACTGTGCCTCGATCGATTTGACGGCAAGATCCAGCCATTGGGGATCAACATTATAGACCGGCATAACGATCGATATTTTGGGGCGGTACTGAAAGTGGTTCAATGTCTCTTCAACCTCCTTGGTACGCACAGGTGTTTTGTAGGCATAGACACCGGCAGTATCACTTTGTAACGGTTCGATGCCTTCTGAAACTTCTGTGGGCAGCACAATGGGTGCATAGGGAGAGAAACCGAAAAGTATTAAGAGTGTATCGGGTATATATTTTTTGAGTTTTTGTTTGAGTCTTTTCTTGATGGTCAAGCTGCTGAGAATTTCTATTTGTCTGTCCCTGAGTGCAACAATAGCATGTGCATACTCTATGTTCTTTCCCGCGGAAACAAGCTGTTGTTCGAGAGTAGAAACACGGTGATGCAGTTGCTTGATCTCATTGTCACGTTCTTCCCGTTCTTCATGAAGTTGCTTGTGTATACGAATGATCTCTTGATCTTTTTGAGCCAACGCATTTTTTTGGGCATGAATGGTTTCAAAAAATGCACTTATGTTCTCAAGATAAAGCGACTCATGATTATGGAATATCTGTATATAGGTGTCGATTTCTCGTTGATGATCCGCTTGCAGTTTCGTTGTTCTTGAGCTTTGTTTAATGCGGTAGAAAAAGAGAGTCTCGGGAATGCGGTGTGCTTTTCGTCCCAGTGCGATCAGTGAGAGCCAAAAGTCGTAGTCCTCATTTCCGTGTCGCATATTTTCGTTGTATCCGCCCACACTTTCCCAATCTGCTTTTCTAAACAGCGCCGTAGCAAAGATCATGTTGCCGGTCAGAATCTCCGGGAAGGCATAGGGGGGAAGCTCCCATTTGCCGTTTTTGTCCCCAAAAAATGCTGCTTCGCAGTAAACAATCCCCGTTTCAGGTTCCGCTTCAAGAACGGCTTGTGCTTTTTCGATGTAGGTCGGGGCGATCTTGTCATCGGCATCCAGCGGCAATATGTATTGGCCGCGAGCCTGCGCGATACCTTTGTTCCTCGCGACAGCGGGACCGGCATTCTTTTCGGAAAAGAGTACGGTCAGGTTATCTTGCTCGAGTTCCTTAAGGATCTTGAGGGTTTTGGGGTCGGTAGAGGCATCATCGACAATGATAATCTCGATATCCGCAGCGCTCTGCGCATTGACAGAAGCGATCGTTTCATGCAAGTGTTCGCCGTCATTGTAACAGGGGATGATGACTGAGGTGTTGATCTGTGCTGACATGGTTTAGTGATCCTTTGGTGTTATCTTTTCTACGATGTACTCCCCTTTGGAGTAGAAGGTAGAGTGAAACGGTTTGGAGGGGCTTTCGAACTTGACATCGACCACATCGATGCCTTTGATCATATCGAGAAATCGGTGTTGCAGCAGCGGAATGGTCGGGTACTCCACCGAGGTGCCAAGCTTGTAGACATCCTGTTTGAGCGGAAAATTGACTTTGGTTGTGACAACCACGATATCTCCTTTGGAGACTGGTGGGAATGTCACTTCATCTTGCGTATTGATCCACGCAAGAAGCTGCTCACCGTCGAGTTTGAACAGTGTGGTCGTCGCTACAAAGGTCGGCAGCTCTTCATGAAAACGGATCGACATTTGGATGTAGTAATCCTGCTTGGAGACAAGCTGATTGGTACGGCGGAACGAAAGATCGAAAATACCATAGTCAAGAATCTCAGCACCCTTGTCTCCATAGCGCACCATTCCCTCTTTCTCTTCGATGGATGGTTCCAAAGCGACTTTGACAGGTATGTTCCCGGAGGTAAACGCTGTGATCTGATCAGGGTCGATCGTATGCAGATCGACCTGCATCGATTTGAGTTGTGCATTGGAGGCCTGCTGGTCGTCACTGATGTACAGATCGACCGCCTCACCGGCATTGCCGACGAATTTGACACAACCGTTCTCCAGATAGACCCCCTGGTTGCACAATGCACGTACGGCATGAATGTCATGACTGACAAAGAGGATGGTCGTACCCGCCTCCATCATCTCAGTCATCTTGGCAATACATTTTGCCTGAAAGAGCATATCGCCGACACTGAGTGCCTCATCGACAATGAGAATATCGGCATCGACATTGATGGCAACCGAAAAAGCAAGCCGTGCGAACATCCCCGAGCTGTACATTTTGACCGGTTGATGAATGAACTCTCCAATGTTGGCAAATGCTGCAATGGTGTCGACCTTGGCTGCCATCTCCTCCTGGGAAAATCCCATGAGCGTACCGTTGAGATAGATATTCTCCAGTCCGGTCATCTCAGGGTTGAACCCCGCTCCAAGCTCCAGCAAAGAAGCAATGGTGCCATGCACTTCTACCGATCCTTCGGTTGGGGTCAGTACACCGGTGATGATCTTGAGCAGTGTTGATTTTCCCGCACCGTTCTTGCCGATGATCCCGACTGTTTCTCCTTTTTTGATCTCGAATGAGACATTTTCAAGCGCATAAAAATCATGATGGTACGATTTTCTCAAAGGATGCAGTGCCTCTTTGAGACGATCTTGAGGCTTGTTGTAGAGATGGTAGACCTTGGTCAGGTTTGAGACACGGATAGCGACATTCTCGAATGTTGCATGTTGGATGTTGGATGTTGGATTACTTTGCATTTTCTTGACCACTCTTGACGATACTAATTAAAATTTTATTGATGCTGTCTATTTCATCAAAAAGCATTTTTACTTTCTGTTTGTCGTTATTGATATAACCGCTGTCTTTCAAAAGATTTAACCAATATCTTGATTCTCGGGCTTCTTTACTGGCTATGGACATTTTGGAAATAAAATCTTTTTTGCTGATCGCTGCTTGAGCTTCATGTACATTTGCACCTATAGAAGTACCGCTGCGCAATATCTGTTTTGATAACACATACTCTTTTTTTTCTTTACAAAGAAATTGATAGAGTTCAATGACTTGTAATGCAAATGCATAGCTTTTCGATACAATCAAATTCTGATCACCCATCATTCACCATCCAAAATCAAAAATCCAACATTCAACATTCAACATCCACCATTATTACAATACATCCGCAAAATGAGGTCTGAGTTTTTTAAAGGTGATCGCACCAAGTATGAAGATAGCAAGTGTCACGCTCCAAAAATAAAGTGTCATAGGCATATCCTCCCAGAACCACTTGTGGTAGATCATGCTGTTGCGGTATCCGTTGACGATATAGGCAATGGGGTTGAGATTGATGATCCAGTGGTACTTTTCGGGGATCGTATTGATCGACCAGAAGATCGGTGTCAGCCAGAACCCGAACTGTATCAGCATCGTGACCAGCTGTCCCATATCTTTAAAAAAGACCACGACCGAAGAGGTGATCCATGAAAGCCCCAGTATCAGGATCGATACAGCGAACAGATAATAGAGGATCTGGAGCCAGTAGATACTGGGTGTATAGCCATAGTACAGATACATCCCGAACATGAAAACGATGAAGAACAGATGGACGATCAGTGCGGACAAGAGCGGAATGAGCGGCAGCAGACTGACACGGAAGACGATCTTTTTGACCAGATAACTGTTGGCAATGATACTGTTGGTACCGTTGGAGAGTGCTTCGGCAAAGTAGAACCACGGGAACATTCCTGTTACCAGCCAGAGTATGAAAGGAAAATTGTCAACCGGCTGGGATTTGAAGCCCACTTGAAAGACGAACCAAAAGATGAGTACTGTAGCGGTCGGCTGGATGAATGCCCAGAAAAAACCCAGAAAGTTACCGACATATTTTTGCTTGAAGTCATTTTTTATCAGTGAAAATAAGAGTTTTTTGCTATGGAGGATCGACCTTAAAAACGCGAAGAACATACATACCCTTGCTTCATTTTATCAGTTAGATTATATCTTAAACTCATTAAGCAGGGATTATGATAGAATACAGATTAAATTGATTCAATTGGAACACAAACATCTTATGAACATCGTACTGCTTTCCAACAGATCATTGCTGCCGGATAGATTGAGAATGGTTTTGCTGCTGTTTTTTCTGGCACTGCTGGGATCGCATTTTCTGGATTATCATCTCTACATTTTTATCATCGCTTCACTGTTCCTGATAGATTGGAAACATATTAATACCAAAAACATGCTCCCAGTGGCACTCTTTCTCCTTAGCATGTATGGCACATGGGTATTTTTAGATCCAAGACTGCTGCATCCGTCCGCACTGTCGCTCGATGTTTTTTCCCGCGGTTTGATGATCATGATGATGTATCTGTTGGGGTTGAGTGTCAAGATACCCAAAAAAGACCATAAGTTTATTTCAGATAAAGTACTTTTTTATACACTGTTCATCTTTGTTATTTCCTACACCTTCTTTGTCTTTTGGAGCTATGTGACGATTCCGCAGGATACCCCTTTAACAGGTTTGGGGATGTTTGTTTGCTTTCCCAATCCGTATCAGCAGGCGCAGGTCAACGGCGGACGCTTGATCTCTACTGTACTAACCTACTATCTGACCCTCATGGGCTTTCTTTTTCCTTTTCTGATCGTCTATTTCAATCGATTAAGAAAACAAGGATTTTCTCTCATTGAACTGCTGCTGCTTGCAGCGCTTTCGCTTTTTGTGCTCTATATCAGTGCAGTGATGGGACGAAGAACCGTTTATGTACTTCTAGGGGCAGTTGCGGTATTCCTGTTTTTGACAAAACTGATCGATTACAGACCTTCTGTCAAACGTGTCAAGCAACTACTGGTCGTACTGTTTACTGTCGGCGTTACAGGGTACGGATACCATCATTTCACATGCAAACCGTCCCAAAATACTCAGATAGACAGAGTCGTGGTTCTCTCCGATATGGTCATTCCCATTATGAAGTCTGATCCAACACTTATGGAGAGACTGCATCTCCAACAGTACCCTATTGTCAATAAACTGATGCACAGAGGGCTCAAAGACCAACGTTTTTTCTGGTGGTCCAAGGTCTGGAAGGTTATACTTGATCACCCCTATGGGGGTGGGCATGATGTATTGATCGCTCCTCATATATACTTGGCACACAATACATGGTTGGATGTTGGTAAGGCATTTGGTGTACCGACTTTTTTCTTTTTCTTACTTTTAACCTTTGTGCATCTCTACTATCTGATCAGGATACTCTTCTCTAGAGTGGTGGATATTTTGTTAAAGTCACAGATGATGATACTTGTCATAGGATTTTTCGGCATTATGATGATAGAACCCGTTTTCAATTCTGACAAGACCTTTTTTGCCTATATCTTTTTTTACTTTGGGATCGTAGCGAACCTTTATTCAAACATCAAAAAGGGCGTATCACAGGAAACTTCTTTATGATACCAGATGGATCGTATCTGTCTTGCCGCCAATACGGCTGCCGCTGTAAAGGTTGGTATAGAATTTTTCTTCAAAGCCCAGTGCTTTCATCTTGTTCGCTACTTTGTCAATATCGTATGCCACACGTTTAAGGATGATCCCTCCGTTCGTTTCATCGAACAGGCAATAGGCGGCAGTGGGAATGCTGTCCCGTGGCTGTCCGACCGAACCGGGGTTGATAAAATACTGACCGTTGGGCAGGTTGATCCTTTTCTGAACATGCGTATGTCCGCAGAAAAAGAACGTTTCCTTAAAACGTACGAAATACTCCGGTGTGATCTTGTAGAGATACTCATCTTCAGGGTCATCCCATCCGCCGTGTACGAAGCTGGCCTGCCCTTCGACAAAAGAGGGAATACTCTCTGCCAGCCATGCCCGGTTCTCATTTGTGATCACACTGCGCTGATAGGTCAAGGCAAGATTGGCACTGGTTGAACGGGGGCAGTCGGTATCGTCTATGATATAGCGGTCATGGTTCCCTATGAGATTCAATGCATCTCTTTCACGCAGTATCTCAATGACCTCGTTGATGTAGGGGTAGTACCCCGAAACATCCCCCAGTGAGATGATACGGTCGACCGGATAGGCTTCCATATCGGCCAAGACACTTTCCAGTGCTGGAAGATTGCCGTGAATATCAGAGAGTATCGCTGTCAAAATAGGCATCTCCGATATAACGCATGATCGTGCCGTAGCGCTGCTCTTTTGTTTCAGGTCTTTTGTCCATCAAGTAGTAGTCGATGCACATCTCCGCTTCGTTGACTCCGAAGAGTTCACGCATGGAGGTTGAAGAGGAGACACGTCCGTTGATCTCAAGCAGCAAGTATCTGCCCTCATATTCGATGAATTGAAGATTGGTCGGGCCTTCAAATCGGCACTTTTGGCAGATCTTCGTCATGGTGTCAAGCAGTACCTCGTCGACTTTGACATTCAGTGCCTTTTTGGTCGCCCCCTCCTGGCTCAACTCGCGCCGCAGGCAGGTAGGGTTGACAAAAGTGCCGTCTCCCAGCCCAAAGAGGGAGCAGGTATACTCCTTGTCTTTGATGTCAAGTTTTTTTTGTGCCATACAGCTGCTGCCGAACTTCTCAATGTAGAAGTCATACTCTTTTTTGTCATG
This sequence comes from Peltospira delicata, assembly GCA_034780715.1. Taxonomy (NCBI): domain Eukaryota; kingdom Metazoa; phylum Mollusca; class Gastropoda; order Neomphalida; family Peltospiridae; genus Peltospira; species Peltospira delicata. The sequence continues at coordinate 909 of JAVCKW010402224.1, read as the reverse complement.
GATGAGTGCCACCCCTTTGGAGGCATAGGAGATATCCTGCTTGAGAATGAACGGGAGCCCAAACATTTCTTTTGCTTCGTCATAGAGGGTTTCACTGTAGTCGATGTAGGGAATGAGATCAGCGACCCCTTCAAGGAATTTGTAGGTCAGCTTCTTGTCATCGAAGGTCTGATAGAGCGATTTGTTGTTCAGCACATATTTGGCAGAGTGGTCAAGCCTGTCAAAATTTGCAATGAGTGCTTTAAGATCCTGTTCAATGCCGGGAATGAGCAAGTCAACCTTCTCATTTGCGACGATCTCGTTGATGAAAGGGATGAAATCTTCTGAATCGGCACGCACCCCTTGTTTGAACTTGTCTGCCCACTTCTGCCCTACCGCATCGTGGAAGATGTCGATGCCGATGACACGACAGTCGTATTTGGATTTTTTTAAACTGTTGATGAGTCCGTAACCAATGATGGCACCAACACCGGTGACCAATACCGTAATAGGTTTATTTGTCATGCTTTATGATCCTTTCGATTCCCTCATATAGGGGGATGGAAGTAATATGCGCTGCTGTAAAACGGTTCTCTTTAGGGATATGGACGGAAGGGATATCCGGTTTATCCTCAAGACGCTTGATCACAGGTGGTTTCTGCAACAGGTCGAAGATCATATAGGCGATCTCGGTAATCGTATGGTCTTTGGTCTCGATCACATTCCATGCACCCGGTAGATTTTGCTTGAGCGTCTCCTCCACTACAGCACACAGGTAGTCTATGTGAATATAGTTGCGTAAGGGATTGTGTGTACCAAAAAGCGTGATCTCTCCTTTGTCACGTATGGTATCGATGAAATAGTAGAGCATCGCTTGCCCCGGCTGTGCCAGACGGGCATCATCATACACCTGTGCCAGTCTCAATAGGG
>JAVCKW010401116.1:0-19003 GCA_034780715.1 Peltospira delicata | reverse complement strand
TCCTGAAAAATATAGATTATTGTTTTTATTGATTATTTATTTTTACGAGAAAGCAATAATCAATGGGTTAGGAGATTTTTGGTGGGGGAGCCACTGAAGATGGGTTAGAATCCATTGATGGAAGATTGAATTCGTGACTGCTGCAACAACAACCAGCATAAACTTGACGTAAAGACTGGCACAGAGAATAACTTACCTATAAAATTCTGCCTAACCCACTGTTTATAAAATATTTATGATCTCTTCCCCGCCTGCATCAAGAGAGTTTCTATGAAACGCCAATGGTGGCTGCTGGCGGCAGCACTTCCGCTCAGCCTGCTGATTCCGATAGTCATTGGAGGCAGAGCGGCGTTCACCGAACTGGTCAAGATATCCCCATGGATCATTGCCGCCGGCGTTACCATGATTTCTCTGGGCTGGGTTGCCCAGGCCACCAAACTCAAGCTCATTATGACCGGTGTCGGGGAATGGATTTCACTGAAAAAATCCATTGCCACCGTACTGGCTTCTGAATTTGCTAGCTCCGCCACACCTGCGGGAACAGGGGCCGCCATTACGGAAACCTACCTGCTCCATCGACACGGGCTCACCTCGGCCAAGGCAGCCTCCGTATTCGCACTGGAGCAAATTCTTGATCTCTTCTTTTTTGTCACTGTATTGATTGTGCTTTCGCTTGTACTGCTCACCGGACCTAACGACTTCCACCTCGGATTCCAGATAGCCACCATGGCGGTATTGCTCGGTGGTGGCTTCAGTGGTCTGTGGTTTTTTGCCCGGCACTATCGTCCTGTTCTCCTGTGGAGCGGTCATGTGCTGGAAAAGTTCAGGGTATCTGCAATACGTCGCAAAAAGATCGCCCGGTGGGTTATCCGGTTCCGCAAGGGACTGGGCCTAATCATGGGATTTTCACTCTGGCGGCTGTCGGCAATCTACGTATTGGCAGCCTTCCATTGGCTACTGCGCTACTCGGCATTGTATCTGATCATTGAAGCATTGGGCTTCCACGTACCATGGTCCTATCTGTTCTTCATCCAGATGTTCAGCCTTGGTATTGGTCAAATGACCCTGATGCCCGGCGGCAGCGGCAGCGTCGAAATCGGTTTCAGTATACTGCTGGCGCCCTGGCTCGGCGCGGGTGCAATTGGGGCCACACTAATCGCCTGGCGATTCATCACCTACTACTGGTACTTTATTGTTGGTGGCCCGGTCTTCCTCATATTCGCAGGCAAGGCGCTATGGAAACGGATTAACGCGCCGGACAAGAATTAGCCTGTCAAACACCCCGGGAATAATTCCTGCCCCCCAGTTACCCTTACTATAGTGCTCATTCAACCACTTACCATTCAAAGTTATAGTAAGTGATTACCAAATTAGTGATAGAATGCACATTATTCGCGTAATAACCTGACTTACAATCAAGAGTATCGATCACTACCTGATGAGACCACTCTCATTCGAGGCAAGTGCAAGTATCCTCCCACCCGGGATCACTCATGGACGTTCCGGGCGTTGTACCAAGTTAGCGGCAAAGGTCCCTGACGGGGACAAGGAAAAGGCTTTAAATGCGCTGGATTATGAAATTGACCGGTTACACACTGCTCGCAGCCATTTTTGCGCTTTGCCTGATAACCGTACCCCCACAGATTGAATCCGACCTGCTTGCCAAGATACAAAAAAACCTTCAGGAGAATCAGATCGGTTGGGCGATGGTCAGTATTAACGGCCGCGATATCACCTTGTCAGGATCACCACCGGATTCAGTGACTGCCCAAAGGGCCGCCCGGATTGCCGGGCAGACTCCCGGGGTACACAGGATCGAGACAGCCTGGGGTGACAGCACCGATGCTGCGGCAACACCACCCTCCCCCAATTCAACCGCAAACGTTGATATAGCAGCAATGGAGACCACCCGCCATGTCCCGGTAAGAGGTTCTTCCCGCGAAGATTCGCAGCTTTCGATTACGCTGCCCACTCAATCCGGCATCAACTACGAGATCGAAGAATAATGCAGTATTTACTTTCCCAGATTTTCATCTTTCTGGCCGCAGCCACCGGTGTCGGTTGGTTTATTGGCCGCTTCACTGCAAAATCCCGAGAAAAAACCGCTATCCGGGAGCTGACAGAATGGCAGGAAAAATATCGGGCACTGGAGCAATACCGTAATCGCCTAAAAAAGGAGAACCACGGACTGGCAACCGCCTATCGCAAACAGCTCAAAGAGCTGTCCGAATTCAGGATCCGCCTAACGGGCATTCAAGCCAAGGCACAAACCTTGTCACTGGAAAAAAGCATCAGTAAAACACGCTTTACCAACCTGGACGATGAGATCAAACAGCGGGATACCCTGATCGAGTCCTACCAACAGAAACTACGTAATGCCAATAGCAAGATCCAGCAACTTTTGCAGCGAGTCGCAGCACTCTCAGCCGCCAAACGGGAACTTGAAGAGGAGCTGGAAGAGACATCCGGTGAACGCAACCAGCTGAACACACAGCTTATCGATCTCAACAAGGAAACGCTGGAAGCACGGAACAAACTCCGTGAGATTGAATCAGAACGCAACTCACTGTCTACCGAGGTTACTGTGCTTGACTCTGCAAAAGAACAATACCAGGACCGCGTCGATTTGCTGGTGAGCGAACAGGAGTCGCTAATGAACAAGGTCGCCAACCTGAAACAGCAAAAAGAGGAATATGAAAAGCGTGTCAATGAGCTGCGCGACAGCATGGAAGATCTGACAACGCAGATTATCGACATTCGCACTGAAAGGGACGACTATCTCGAACGCCTGAAAACCATTTCCGGTGTTGTAGATACAGTGCTGGAAGATGCAAAGGGAGCTGCATGAAACATCGAAATCGGGTAAGCTCGGCGTAGTTTTTACAGCACTACCTTTGCAGACACTAACAGGATCGTTTCCATGAATAACCAGGATCCCGCCACTACCAGCACCCTGATCAAGCTGGCCATCGTTTCAACTGCCATCATCGCCTCCTCCACCGCCTGTGTAACAAAACAGAAGTTGTTTGGAAAACCCTCCAGCGATTGGCAGCACGCCTATCAGACAGCGGAAAAATCACCCAAAAAGGCCACTGCCGACGCCGACAAGAAAATCACCAAGAGCGGCACATCCTATTATCTTCAACCCGCTGCCTACACCTCGATAGAGAATGCCGAAAGACAAAAGAAGAAATTACAAAAATCCCTCAAATACCCCGTCATCATTTTTGAGGAAGAAGACAACGGCACACAGTTTTATAAACTACAGGTTGGCCCCTTTGCCAACTTACAGGAAGCCGTCAAGGCGGAAAGCGCCATTAAATCCTCCGGATTCGATAAAATTCGGTATATTCGCCGCTAACGGTTTGCGGCGAACTTGGTTCTCGCTGAACTACAGCGGTTGAATATCCTTGGCCAGCACGATGGCGTCTTCCCGCTCTCCATGCGCCCGGTAATAGCGCTTGCGGATACCAATTTCCTCAAAACCGAAATTGCGGTACATGAGAAGAGCCTTTTGGTTGGACTTGCGGACTTCCAGGAAAATCCTGCCCGCCCCCAGAATGCGCGAGGCCGTGAGTAAGGCAGAAAACAGCCTGCGCCCATAGCCTTGACGCTGATAATCAGGATCAATGCAGATATTCAGAATATGGGATTCCCCGGCCGCGACTGAGATAATGCCGTACCCTACGATTTTGTTCTTTCGCAGAAAAACCCAGGACGGGTAACCGGCCCTAATACATTCACGAAAAATACCCTGGGTCCAAGGGAACTCGTAGGCCCTTGTCTCGATCTCATGGACATGATCCAGATCGTCCATCTGCATCAATCGAATGGCGTTAGATGCGAGGTTTTCCGACAGCGGAGTTTTCACGGACGACTACTCAGGAGGTTCTCCCTCTCATCACACCGAGGGCAAGTTTCAGATCGTCCCAGGTCTTGGATTTCTCGGTCGGACGACGTAGTAGATAGGCCGGGTGATAAGTCACTATGACAGGAACCTGTTGCTTGCCGTAGTGGTGAACGGCACCGCGTAATCGACCTACAGGGCTGTCTGTTTCCAACAGGGTTTGAGCGGCTACACGCCCTACGATCAAAATGATTCGGGGATTGATCAGCTTGATTTGCCGATGGAGGTAAGGCAGACAGGCAGAGATTTCCTCATTGTGAGGGTCCCGGTTACCGGGTGGGCGGCATTTTATGACATTTGCTATATAGACCGTTTCCCGGCTCAACCCAACGGCAGCAAGAATATTATTCAGCAAGACACCCGCGCGACCAACAAACGGCTCCCCCTGCAAATCCTCCTGCTCCCCCGGTGCCTCACCAATAATCATCCAGTCCGCTTCACGGTCGCCCGTCCCCACCACGGCATGATGCCGCTGACGGTGCAGTTCGCAAGCAGTACAGGCCTGAATGGCCGCGGTCAGCGCTTGCCAGTCCATGGTCGCCGGATCACTGGTTAAATGCTGATCGCCTCCGTCAAGATCGGTCGAAGGGAGCACCTCCGTTTCAGGCGTAGTGGATCCCTGCTCAGTGACGACTTCTGCCGGCGCATCGCGATCGACCCAGCGCACCAGCCCCATTGCATCCAGATGACTCAGCTGCCGTTTACTCAGGGTCATACACTGGCATGCTGGGGGTGAGGCGTTGCCTTGGCCGATGCCAGCTTGTTGAGACCGTTCAGATAGGCCTTGGCTGAGGCGATGACAATATCGGTATCAGCCCCCTGACCATTGACGATACGTCCTTCCCGCTCCAGACGAACAGTCACTTCACCCTGGGCATCGGTGCCGCTGGTGATATTGTTCACGGAATAGAGTTTCAGACAGCTCTCACTGCCGACAATTTCCTCGATGGCCTTCAGCGCGGCATCGACCGGACCGCCCCCGATGGCTTCGCTGGAGTGCTCTTCGCCTTTGACATTCAACGTGACTCGGGCCAGCGGTTTTTCTCCGGTTTCAGAAGTCACACTCAGATAAACGAGTTTGTAGATTTCCTCGGCATCCCCTGTGGCGCTGACCAAGGCCTGGAGGTCTTCATCATAGATATCATGCTTGCGATCGGCCAATGCTTTGAAACGGACAAACGCTTCGTTAAGCGCCTCTTCTGAATCGAATTCAATACCCAACTCCTTGAGACGCGTCCGCAGTGCATTCCGCCCGGAGTGCTTGCCGAGTACAATATGATTTTCGGTCCAGCCGACGTCCTGAGCACGCATGATCTCATAGGTTTCGCGGGATTTGAGCACCCCGTCCTGATGAATTCCGGACTCATGAGCAAAGGCATTGGCACCCACGATCGCCTTGTTGGGCTGAACCGGAAATCCAGTGATACTGGATACCATCCGCGAACAAGTGATGATCTGGGTCGTATCCAGTTTGGTATCACACTCGAATACATCCTGGCGGGTACGCACTGCCATCACCACCTCTTCCAGCGCCGCATTACCGGCGCGTTCGCCAAGCCCGTTGATCGTACACTCGACCTGCCGCACACCATTGCGCACTGCGGCCAGAGAGTTGGCCACCGCGAGCCCGAGATCGTTGTGGCAGTGCACCGAGAAAATCGCCTTGTCGGAATTGGGTATCCGGGTAATCAATTCATGAATCAGGCTGCCAAACTGATGTGGAATGTTGTAACCCACGGTATCGGGAATATTGATTGTTGCAGCGCCGGCATCAATCACCTTTTCAATGACACGGCAAAGAAAATCCACATCCGAGCGGCCGGCATCTTCGGGGGAGAATTCGACATTATCGGTAAACTGCCGCGCCTTTCTGACCGCCTTGACCGCATTTTCCACGACCTCATCCGGCGTCATCCGCAACTTCTCCCGCATGTGGATTGGCGAGGTGGCAAGAAAAGTATGTATGCGACCGGAATTTGCGGGTTTCAGCGCCTCACCGGCGCGCTCAATATCCCTATCGAGCGCTCTAGCCAAACCACATACCGTACTATCCTTGACGGCACTGGCGACTGCATGAACAGCCTCAAAATCACCAACACTGGCTATAGGAAATCCCGCCTCGATGATATCGACCCGCATTTTCTCCAGAGCCCTGGCTATGCGAACCTTCTCATCCCGGTTCATTGAGGCCCCGGGGCTCTGCTCACCATCACGCAAGGTCGTATCAAAAATTATCAGCTGTTCTTTGCTCATTCAAAGGCACTCGGGCAGGTTGCTGTGTAAGGAATATAAAGGAATCCAAGTGGTTACAGCACAATATCTACCACCCACTGTTTGTTGAATCCTCAATGGTCTATCGCTCGAATATAACCTTTACACAGGGAGTTTGCCAAGTATCTCCAATGTACGACAGGGCAGCGAGATTGGGGAGGTTCAACTGCGGCGGCAGCGAGGGAAAGGCTATCAGCCTTGTCCCTTATCCTGCTCGATTTTGGTGGCAATCGAGGCGATTGACCGCAAGGTTCCGGACAAACCGTCGCGTTCATTTCTGATATCGATGATCTGTGTCGTTAAATCTTCCAGATCGGTGTTGATAACGCTGAGCTGATGTTTATGCTCATCGTTCTCCCGCTCCATCAATGTATACTGCTCCTTCAGACGGGTAAATTCGGTCAGCAATTGATGCTTGCTGGCAACTTCAGATTCATGCAGTTTTTCCAGCGAGGTGAACCTCAGGAGTAACTCCTTCTGCTCGGAAATCAGAGCCTCCTTACGCTCCAGCAATGCAGCATGCTCCTTACGCAGAATGTCATTCTCTTCGACCAGGCGTTCATTGCGACTCTGTAACTGGCCGGCTTTTTCATTGCTGACGGCGATATCCCTTTTCAGTTCCTCAATTTGACTTTCCAACATACCAAACTTAGCTTCGGTCTCTGCAAGCCGCTTGCTCATCTGACTCTTTTCCTGCTCTACCTGTTTCTTCTCCTGCGTTTGTTCCTGCCTGATCATCTGTAATGATTCACGATCATTCAGCGACGCCGCCTTGATCTCACGCAATTGGCTGGCAAGCTCATTGCGCTCGGATTCCACAGCTGCAAGGATCTCCTCCAGGCGCGATATTTCACTCTTTTGCTTGGTAACCACCTGCAGGCGGCGCGCCTTGTCGGCGCGCAACTCCTTGAATTCAGATTCCGTGCGCTTGTGATATTCCGCCAACTCCTGATTAGTGTTCCGCAAGGAATCCATCTCATCAATGACACTGTTGTATTTCATTCGGCTGGTAATCCTGCCCACCAGCCAGCCGATCAGGGCCGATACCAGCATGCACAGCGCAATTTGTCCGAGCAGATAGTTCATTATTCAACACCTTCCAAAGTCAGTTCGATTCGACGGTTTCGGGCTCTGCCCGCCGCCGTCTTATTGCTGGCAACAGGCTCAGCCGCCCCCTTGCCGGTCGTTTTTATTCTGCTCGCATCAATACCCTTCGACACGAGATAGTCCCTTACCGCGTCAGCACGCTGCTGACTCAGGCGAATATTTGCAGCCTGTTTACCAATCGAATCTGTATAGCCGGTAATCGCGATATTAACATCTGGACACGCTGAAACCGCCGCCACAAGTTTATTAAGAATGACCAATGACGTACGGCGGAGAGTCACCCTGCCATTGGCAAAACGGATTGGGCGGTTTGAAAGAATCTCATTGATCTGCTGTTGACATTGCTGCACCAACCCTTGAGACAGCAAACTCACGCCAGTACCACTCGCCTCAGACGAATTCACCCCAACGGAATCAGGTTGTCCTGTTCCACTGTTAATGGGAGCGGGATCGGTTTGAGCGGACGGGTTGGATGCAACAGAAGAATTAAGTGACAGGTTCAATGCATAACCCAGACCTAGAAAAGGCTCTAACTTCTTTCTGATGATTCCTGCAGATTCCTCGCTGATTGGTTTTCCCACAACCGAAATACTATCGGGGCCCAGAGAAAGCTGTCCTGATGCCAGCTCGCGGGATGCTGCGGCCACCACAAAAAATATCTCCGGCGCGCCCCTGACCGTTAGCGCCTTTTGCGTCACGCCATCCGCATCGACGCCGGCACCGTTTGTTGCAAGTGTTTCCTCCAACCTAGATTGATCGACTAGGGAAGGAAGATCACCGGACAGGAGCACTTCTCCCGCGGGTGATTCATGCGAAATAGTGAAGGCGAAGCCCCCCCGCAGCGCAGGATCAAGTGTGGGACTGACTGATGTCTCGTCGGCTAGGAATACTGTGCGAACACCGGGAATTGCAGCCACGACGTTCCTGGCCTTGTCGGGATCAGTTAAAGCAGGGTTCGGTTGCAAGGTAATGTCCCGGCCACTGACCATGACAGCAACCCCTTCGATTCCCTCCGCCTGCAGTGCCGATTCGGCTTTCCCCTGCAGATCTGATTCAATCCGGGGGACATGGATAACACTGCACAAGGCAATGAAACCAAACAATAACAAAAGGCCTGTGAGTCTGACCGACCAAAGCGCCATAGGGTCTTTCCCGTTAAAATTGACTACTCTCCGAGTAGCTTCAAATGGAGAACCCCTGTGCATATTCAACATTGGATAGAGATAAAACGATCCATCTCTTCCTGAATCCGCATCTGACCAGAGATCCCTGTAAAAACTACAAAGTATTTATTTTGATATCCTGCACAAACCTTGATGCACAAGAACACCCAGCCGCAACTATAGGGGCCTGAGCCTTTCCCTGGAGGTTTTTTGGGCAAGTGGCGGAAGCAAACAGTCCATAAACGAACTCAGTCATTTCGGGACAAGAGAGCTATCTCCGTCCGTACTTTCCGCCACCTGTCAAAGCATCGATATCAGTCTGCGTATACGCTGAATCCATGACGCCTGGATTGCCTCGAACGAATGAAATCATCACGTCCAACCTGGAATACTGGAGATTGAACCAAGGCGAAAACAGTCTTGCCGCTGGAAACACCCTGAGACCGGCAAAACCGGATTTTCCCGTCAGAAGCCTTTCCGCCTCTGTATGAGTAAATCTCTGTAAATTTAAGCTGAAACACTATCTAATTCAAGTGATGAATGTAAATACTTATTTCCCCTAGAAAAAAGTATCTTTAAAAATCGATCAAGGGCCATTGGCAGAATACCACGCTCGAACGCCCCTCGGTACAATTGGGGTAAGGCTGGGGAATGTCCCGTCCCATCAGGGAACTTTCCTGAACAAACCTTGACTAACCGTACAAAAATAACAGTTACCGTCCTCGCCAGGAACACAAATCATCTATGAAACTGCTCAATAACAGCACACTCAAACCAAAGCTCATGAAAGCGGCGCTCAACACGCTCTATTACTCACAGCTGCACAGGTTACTTCAACCGGAGTGGCAGGGTGTCGGCGCGATATTCACCCTGCACCACGTTATTGAGCCTTCACGAAATGGCGCTGCCATCGGTGATTTTGCGCCCAACCGTATTCTTGACATCAGCCCAAATTTCCTGGATCAGACACTGAGCCTAGTTCGCAACTCAGGGTTCGATATCATTACTCTGGATGAAGTAAGGCAGCGATTACGCAACAAAGACTTTTCCCGCAAGTTTGTCAGTTTTACCCTCGATGACGGTTACCAGGACAACTATCTCAATGCCTACCCGGTTTTCAAGAAACATAATGCGCCGTTTACTGTCTATGTCGCCACAGCGTTTCCCAATGGAGAGGCGCTGCTATGGTGGGATGTTCTGGAACAAATCATCAATCAGAGCAGTTCAATAGAAATCGAAATCTGCGGCGTTATGCAGGTCTATACGCTTGACTCCACGGCGTCCAGATATAGTGCCTGGGATGCAATCTACCGCCAGCTTCGCACCATGCCGGAACCCAGACAACGAGAAACTATAGCCCGTGTCGCAGCACGGGCCGGAGTGGATACCCAGGCCCATTGCACCCAGGCCTCCATGAACTGGGAGACTTTGAAAACCCTCGCCAATGATGAGCTGGTGACTATTGGCGCCCACACTGTCAATCACTTCGCCCTGCGCAAGCTACCTGCCAATCAGGTCATTGAAGAAGCCAGTCGTTCTCAGGCAGAAATAGAGCGGCGGCTGGGCAAAAAGCCCCTGCATTTTTCCTACCCCTACGGCGATTCCGGGTCCGCAGGTCCAAGGGAATTTGAGATCATTAAATCCCTTGGCTTTCATACGGCCACAACCACGCGCAAGGCCATGCTCTATCCCGAACATCGTGATCATCTCCAGGCACTGCCCAGAATATCCCTGAACGGGGATTATCAGTCGGATCACTACACACGCCTGTTTCTGACTGGCGCACCTTTTGCACTCAGCAACAGGTTCCAGAAAATGGTTGTTACCTGAATCCTTGGGCAACGTTCCTGCGATATGGAACATGAATTCCAAGCTTAATCACGGTGTCTGGCACACGCTCTTAATGCCACAGCAAATCAAAAATACCCGCTACGGGTGAAGCCAGGATTATTGAGCCCTGTGAAACCGATTTCTTGCGCCAGTCGTCCGTGTTTAACCCGTCTTATTCATGGTGAATCGTGGATTCTGGCGTCGGACTGGTGCGCCTGGGCGCCGCTCTGGGGCGAAAGTTGTAGCAATAGCTATAATTGCAAGCACAGGCGTGCCAGAACAAGCCAGGGCCATGATAGGTTGAAGCCTCCCACCACTTGGGTGAAGGGGAGCTGCCAACAGCTTGTGATTGTTTTCATTGACTGATCACAGGCTTCAGCCGCCACCATGGATAAGATGGGGTTAAACCTCGGATTCAGGTGGAAGCGCCTCTTCGACGGTTGTTTTCCCATCACGTGGTACTTCCCAATTCCCCCTCGCTCCTCCAAATCACCAATCTACTGAACTAATCGTCGATACCTCTGTCATAAGGATCGTAAACCAAAACACACCCCGCGCTTACCCGGATACTTCACAGAGTTATTCATTGTAAACCCTCTATGTCATCGCTTCTTCAAAGGGACCTTGACGGCAGGATTCCAAATGTAATTTCTTCTATGGAGTGGCTATTAATCGGGGGAAAAGAGATCGAATCGCGTCAATCTTGCCAGACGCATCAGGAGATTCTTGATGAGCAACCAGTATGCTGAAAAGGGGATTTTTAACAAGCCAAGAGTTCACATTCAGGAGCCATTGCTTCTTGGTCTCGTCGGCTTGACCGATTTTCTGACGATTTTTATGCTTGGTTTGATCACCTACGCCGTCTACCCGGGATGGAATAGTAATAACAACACCTTATATCTCTCAGCCGTCATATTCACTGCGTTGGTCATCGTCACCAGCTTACGCGTCACTCACTGTTACAAAGTGGAAAACCTGCGTTTTAACAGGATCGAGATAAAGCGCTCGATCAGCATCTATGCATTAGCTTTTCTGATTACCATTTCCCTTGGATTCATTTTCAAGATTTCAGTAGAATACTCCCGCGTCTGGCTCCTCGCCTGGATGCTTTCATCCATCCTTGCGTTTGCCATGAGCCGGGCCCTACTGAATCCCATCGTTACCGGAATGGTGAATAAAGGCCATCTCATCCGCAATATCGCTATCGTCGGTGGAGGTACCCAGGGGGAGTACTTCATTGAAAAACTGAAAAACAGTGCATTCCCTTGGATCAATATCGTTGGAGTCTACGATGATCGTAAGTCACGTCTATCAGACAAGGTCACCCGCTCCCTCGGTATTTCCGGAAATACCAGCAAGCTGATCCATGATGCCCGTTCCGGTGAAATAGATGATATCGTAATAGCACTACCGACAACTTATATCGATCGCATTCAACAACTGGTAGAAAAACTGGAAATTCTTCCCAGCAATATCAATCTGACACCGGACATCTCGGCTCTCACGCTGGAGAGTTCCTACCATCGCAGCTATGGCGACATGCATCTCCTTAAGGTGCGTAAACGCCCCTTGGAAGGCTGGCGTCAGTTTGTCAAGTTTATGGAGGACAGGATTATTGCTTTACTGATATTCCTGATGATCCTTCCCGTCATGGCAGTGATCGCGCTTCTGGTCAAGCTAGACAGCCCCGGCCCCGTCCTGTTTACCCAAAACCGTTATGGATTCAACAATAAGCTGATCAAGGTTTACAAGTTTCGCTCCATGTATAGCGACAAAACCGATACCGATGCTGAAAAGCTGGTCACCCGAAATGATGCCAGAATCACTAGAATTGGTGCTTTTCTACGGAAAACCAGCCTGGACGAACTACCACAGTTTCTCAACGTGCTAAAGGGTGAAATGTCGATTGTAGGGCCGCGACCTCATGCCCTGAAGGCCAGTGCAGCGGGCCGTCAGTATGATGTGATTGTGAACGACTATGCCAAACGACACCGCGTCAAACCAGGCATTACCGGCTGGGCGCAGATCAATGGTTGGCGTGGTGAAACCGACACTGAGGAAAAGATCATCAAACGGGTGGAATATGATCTTGAATATATAGAAAATTGGTCGCTTTTGCTCGACCTTAAAATCATTTTCAAAACGGCGTTTGGAGGTTTCTCCGGAGCGAATGCGTATTGACCATAGAACAGAACAATATCCATGGATACACATGAATGATTTTTAATTTTCTTGACATGATGGAAAGCTCTAGACCACAAACAAACAAGCACATTTTCCAGTACAAAGAAATGTTGCTGATCAGACCAATAGGCAAAATGAAAACCGCTTATCAATCGATCAATGATCGAATTCTATTTTTGGAGGAGTTATTTTGGGTAAATTAACAACAATGCAGCACATACCTGGCATCAGAAAAACTTTCTGGTGGTTCAGCATACTTCCAGGCTTGGCATTATTACTCAATATTTCACTGGCACAGGCGGCTGTAACGCCAGTACAACTGCAAAACCTCGCTACCGGCCAATGCATGAAGGAAAATGCTGGATTCATCTCCAGCGTCAATTGTGTAGCCGCCAGCGCAGAGCAAATATGGAAATATGACAGCCGCAAGAAGTCACTGCAAGCCTCAACCGGAGATTGTATTGATGGAAAAAGCAAGGATGCCGCCGTTGTACTAAGAAAATGTAACGGCAAGAAAGAGCAGCACTGGCGCAAATTGAGTGACCAGACCTACAAGAATGAGAAGACCCGACAATGTCTGACTGTAGCGGGAGGCCAGCCATCAGGCACGGTCAGTAGTACAAAATGTACAGCTGCCCTGTCACAGCAATGGCAGGAGTTTACACCACCACCCCAGCCAGTGAGCGATACACTGATCAATAGCGCCCATAGCCAGTGCCTTAACGCCGGGAACACCCCCTCTATCGATGTCCGTAATTGTGATTCTTCTGCTGTGCAGCAATGGTACCATGACACGGAGGCCGGTCATCTGGTATCCGAAGGGGATCGCTGCGTTTCCGTAAGCCAGGCATTTGATCTGGTCACGCTCCAAATCTGCTCAGCCAGCACTCTACAACAATGGGAGCTCGACCCCCTCAGGAATAATTTCATCAATACGGCAACTGGACAATGTCTAGATGTCTGGGGGGGTGATATAGACAACGAGGTCGGCGTTTGGACTTGTGATGGTTCCGCCCGTCAGAGGTGGCAGTTTTCACGCGAAATTCCACCACCCCCAACGGGAGACATTCAAAACATCCTCAATCTTGCACAAGGACAATGCGTACATTCAAGCCCCGACGGCTTAGTCAATACACGTGACTGTGATACCAATAGTGTTTCACAACATTGGGTATACGATACGGGCAATCAGGCTCTGGTAGATTCTCAGGGACTCTGCATCGACGCCTCTACTTCGCTTGAGCTGGTCAATCTCGTCAGCTGCAACGGCACCCCGGCACAAAAGTGGGATTACAACCCAGTTTCCAGGAACTATATCAACCAGTCAAATGGAGAATGCCTGGATGTCTGGGGCGGCGCCCGCGACAATGAGATCGGTGTTTGGACTTGTGATGGCAGCGCCCGGCAACAATTCGAAAAATTCCAACCGGCCATACCACCGGGCCCGAATGATTGGTCAGCGCTTAATCTCACATTCGACAACCGGTCAGTTGCAATCGACAACAGCGGGAAAAGGCTTTTCTATTCATTGGGTAGCGGCTTTGATTCCCCTGCTGACCTGACCCTGGCGAGCAGCTTTACACCCACCACCCCCTTCACTTTGACAGCTCAGGGTCAACCTCTAAGTAATGGCGGCAACGTAACGCTCGCTAATATACAATATGGCAGCACTGTCAAAGTCGAACGCTCGAAAAATGGTGTTCTTTTCGACAGCTATGACCTGATCTTCACCAACCTACCGGTTATCCAGCTGAGCGCCGAATTGATTACGGATGAACCCAAACATGAAGGCACGTTCCAGCTATCGAGCGGCCTGTTTTCCCAAGATACCGGAACACTGAAAATGGGTATCGAAATTCGCGGCGCAACTTCTCAGATCTATCCAAAGAAGAGCTTCAGCTTGCAACTCGGCAAGAACAGTGACTGGACAAGTGAGCTCAAAACCAGCTTATTGGGCATGCGTTCTGACGGTGACTGGATTCTGGATGCCGCTTACCGGGATACCACCCTGGTGAGGAATCTCGTCAGCGAGAATATCTTTCGGGAACTCCATCCTCATGTCTATATCGACAGCAGTGGTAATCCGCAGGGACAATCAAGTATCCGCGGGCAACTGGTGGAATTGATCCTTAATGGAAGTTATCACGGGCTTTATGTACTGTCCGAAAAAGTCGATCGCAAGCTGCTTGGGCTTTCCAAGGTACATGTCCCCAAAGATGCCAATGGAAACAAGGACTGGAGCCTGGTTGATTTTAATGATCCGGCCAACGGCTCGGTACTCTACAAGGCATCCTATGAAGAAGCCGCCTTTGGAAATATCAGCACGTATCCAATCGGGTATGAACAGAAGTATCCAAAGCCCGATACTCAAGCTGCCCGGCCTGAGCCTTTAGATCAGTTGGCTGATTTCATCATCAACAGCTCCGATGCTGAATTTACCGCTCAAATTGCCAATCGAATGGACATGGACAGCCTGGTTGACTATTGGGCCCTGGTTCTGGCCAGCCAGGCACAGGACAATGTACAGAAAAATTTCTATCTGGCGCGTAACGAAAGCGGCAAGTTTGCCATCACCCCCTGGGATTTCGATGCCACTTTCGGCATGTTCTGGGATGGTTCCGCCGACGATGGTGCCAGCTGGTTCTTCCCTGTTAGTGAGAATCGCCTGTTTCAGCGACTTCTCACACTCCCGGCAACCGGCTTCAATACAAGACTAAAGGCGCGCTGGACTCAACTTCGCGGCGGCCTGTTTACGCCTGATGCCCTCGCCAGCCGGTTTCAACACTATATCGATGAAGCCAACAAAGGCGGTGGCAGCAGCAGGAATTCTACCCGTTGGCCCGAATCGGGGGGTGCCGGAGCCAGTATTCCCGAACTGGGAACGGTCGCCTACATCCGTAACCTGCTCATTGGGCGGCTGGCCTTCGTGGACGGAAAAATCAGCACCTTACCTTGATCCAATTTGAGACAGTCGAGGTAAAGTCCTCACTGGGACTGCCATCACATAACCCGGGCAATCCTGCCCGGGTTCAGGAACTTTATCGGCTATATCCAGTCTGATGGTGCATAAGTACCTGAATCCGAGGCTGAACTACGGATTCAGGTAGGAGTTAACCGGGATCGTGAGGTTGAGCCGACCGTAGTAGCGACCTGTTTCATGGACGGAAACCAGTACTCAAGACTGAAGGTGGAAGATAGGGGTGGCCAACCTTCCTGCTACCTACACCTGCAGCAGACCTGCTTCCCGTGAGAAACCTTCAATGGAACACCAGAATTGCCATACCTGTCCTTTCATGCATCAGGTCATTCTGGCATCCTGCTCTACTCACAAAGTTGAAGATGAAACCAGGTCATTACCTCCCCCAATTTTCAAAACAAACCAGGAAACTGAGGCGATGAGCAAGACCTACACGCTAGGGCCGACACCGGGTATCGAAAGCAAATTACCTTGGTTGATGCTTCTTTTAATGTCAATCAGTTCCATGGTCTCTATTGAACCGGCGCCCTTTGATTTGATCGCCTTGGCCTCCTTTATACTTCTATTCTTCATTGGCATGAGGATTCCTCGCGGTATGGGCCTCGTGCTTTTCTATATTGGACTTTTTTTACTGGGGAATATCATCTCATTTATCGATGTAGAACAGTTTTCTCATGCATTTCGCTACATGTCTGTTTCGCTCTTCCTGTTTATAATTTTTCTTCTCTTTGCCTGCCTCGTGTATCAAAATCCTGAAAAAATGATGCCGGCATTCTGGAAAGGCTATCTGATTGCCGCCATACTCGCCTCATTAATTGGCATACTGGCCTATTTTGGAATGATTCCCGATTCGGAAGAATTTCTGCGCTATGGACGCGCCAAGGCTCTGTTCAAGGATCCGAACGTCTACACGCCTTTTCTCATAGCGCCTATACTGTACGCTGGATATCTTCTGACGGACACTCAGGGACTCAAATGGATCATATCCCTGATAACATTCCTTATCCTGCTTACCGGTATGCTCGTTGGGTTTTCCAGAGGTGCAATTGGCAACCTGATTGTCGCAATAGTGCTGGTATTGTCTTTGAAGATAATGCTGAAACCACAGCTTTCCCTTTGGATAAAATATATCGTATATGGAACGGTGATGCTTCTCGTGGTTGCTGTATTGCTTGCCACTGCATTACAGACCGAGAAAGCAGGCAAAATGCTAGAAGAACGCGCCAAGCTCGTCCAGACCTACGATGCCCAGGGGGGCGGGCGTTTCGATACCCAGCGCAAAACCCTGATTCATGGCCTATCAGACCCCTTTGGATTTGGCCCGGGAGAGGAAGTCCTCGAGTACTATATCGAACCTCATAACGTCTACCTTTATATCCTTTCGGAAAACGGTTGGCTTGGTTTTCTGGGGTTTGCAGCATTTATCGTGTCGGGAATCCATATTGGAATCCGCTATCTACGGCAGGGAAAGCATATTTCAGACGAATACCTGATTATTTTTTCGGTGACCGTATCAACGGCTTTACAGAGTTTTCTAATCGATTCAATCCATTGGCGCCATCTTTTTGTTCTCTATGGCGTATTGTGGGGTCTGACATTAAATGAGTTTAGAAGCCAGGCGGCAATCAGCCTCTCGGCGTTTCACCCTCCCAACGCAACCCGGATATCGGCCTGATGTTTCATTTCGACGACCTAGTCAGAAAACTATTGTCTGGGGGACTTTCCGCACTATTAATCAAAATAGGAACCGCAGGGTTCACCTATCTGGGTTTTGTCGTGCTGGCAAGAGTCACTACCGATACTGAATACGGCCTGCTGACCTTCGCCTTTACGCTGGCTACCGTACTTTCCATTCTTGCGGACCTTGGAGTAAGCACATCGGTACTAAGATTCTGGCCTGAATACCATGTTCGGGAACAACTCGGGCTGGCCAAGGGGTTTCTCCTCTCGTCAGCAATACTAGTACTGGTCACCTCATCACTGATTGGTATTTTCCTCATTCTCACCAGTAGAATCCTGGAAGCTTCGAGCCATACCGATTACCACTACCTGCTTGGCGCAGGCATGCTTGTTCCCTCTCTTGCGTTTTCAGAATATCTGGCCAGTGCACTGCGTGCCAGAGGCAACGTCATTTTGTCGCTGGGGCCCCGTGATATTCTGTGGCGTGCCGGCATTCCCGTTCTGGCGCTTTTTTTCGCGTGGCTCGGTTATGAGATTACTGCATTTTTTGCGCTCGCCCTGGCCTCAGGATTACTCTGGATCATCGTGATAGCACAGTCCTGGTTTACCTATCAGACCTATAGCCGGGAACTTGCCCAAGTACCGGTAAAACGCGATATGCCGCTCTGGATCAGGACCTCGTGGCCACTTGGAATTTCCGCCGTGCTCTATGTCATGGCTCAGCAGTTTGATGTTGTTATGGTTGGGCTATATCTTTCACCGGAGACCACCGGAGCCTATTTTGCAGCGCAAAAAACCGCCAGCCTTCTTGCGCTTATGCTTATTGCATCAAACATGATCAGCGCCCCACTTATTTCACGGTTCTTCCATGGTGGTGAAACGCAGGAATTGCAACGACTCGTCTCTCTTATTTCCCTTGGAATTTCCATACCAACACTGATCGGGTTTCTCTTTATGGTACTGGCAGGTCATCAACTTTTGACGCTTTTTGATCCCGATTTCATCAATGCCTACCCCGTATTGCTGGTACTTGGTTCCGGGTTCATGTTTGCTGCGCTTAGCGGGCCAACAATCAATATGATGGAGATGAGCGGGAATGAAAAAAGCATGCTCAAATTCATTACTATCGCCTATATTATGACCTTGGTCAGTCAAGCGTTTCTAATCCCGTTAATTGGAGCAGTTGGTGCCGCCATTCCCACAACATTGGGGTTAGTGACATGGAATACCATGGTCATACGCAAACTCCGCCGGGAACTGGGAATAGATCCCTCTGTCTTTTACTTCCTGCGTCCCACAGTAGTAAATCCCAGCGGGTTCAAGAAGGCCATTTTAGCAAACGAAAACCAACCCTGCTGTTGATCAATAGCCTTCCTGAACTTGGTGCTTATTAATCGTTGCGAAGGGTGTAGCCGCCACATAATATAATAATAACTTCATTAAAAACAGCAACATTGCTAAACTTCCTTGAAACAACCTCAAGTAGTCAAGCAGGAGAATGCAAATGGCTGTCGAAATCATAGCCTCCAACAGCAACACGCTGATGCTGAAAATCAGCATTCCGCTGGAGACAGCCATGCTGGAGGGAGAACAAAGCATTCAGCAAGTACTCAATGAAACTGGTGCGCTGGCCAGCGGTGAACTTCTTAAGCAATTTGATACTGATGGCAGCGCCATTCAACTCGGTACCACCAAGTTAACCAGCAAAGGTCAGGTCGAAAAGGCCTACCAAACACCGTATGGTGAGACTCGAATCAAGGGTCACGGTAGGAACCCCGGTCACCCGGAGCCCCCCGTACAGATCCGCACGTGCGCTACTAACGCATACGGCTCCTACTTCGAGTATCTGGCGCAAAATCGCATTTCAGGATAAGGGTGAACAAC
>JAVCKW010400005.1:0-11668 GCA_034780715.1 Peltospira delicata | reverse complement strand
AGGGGGGTGTTTAAACTGACCTCTGTGCGGATGGTGCGACTGCCCTGGCCGGGGCAGGTGTTGAGGTAGTGTTTGAACAGCAGACTGGGGTCGTCCACACCAAGGGCTTCGTCAGACTCCAGACTCGACTCCAGACCATTCACACCCCCAAACACTATCAGCACGTGTCTGAAAATTACAAACTGTTGATTATATATTTATACAAAATATTAATAAGATTTTTTTTAAATTTAATATGATTCCAACCTCTCAATTTTTTTTGTTTATAAACATTTGGATTGGTCTAATTCGCATCACATGATTTTAAAAACCGATATTTATAACTGCATGAATGTCAGTTTTGCACTATTTGACTTGTCAACAAAGGAATCCCCATAAAATTCAATTGTATGACTTCAAACGTTAATCAATTGTTGTGCGTTCTTATACATTTTGGTGAAGATTTAAGAGATAACCATAATGGAGGTTTGATATTTGAGGGTGTTTTTTTAGTTCAGAATCAACATTATATTTGGTACTTCTTTAAAAAGAATATGAAGTTACAATCTAACTATACCCTTGAATCGCCAACTTTGTTCCATTTTGAATGACGTAATTTTATAATGACGTCATTAGCTTTCTATTACAATATAATTTAAACACATCAGATTATAGCTTAAAGTAACTGAATTTACTTACCAATACATTGTTATGTTTAAATTTCTAGTTTGTATTTAATACAAAAATATGCATAAACTAATAATATTGTATCAATGTCACTCTCTATTTCGACTACTAATGAAAAACGCCAAACAAAATTGGGGATTCCCCTAATGAGTATGAATTTTTATTTAATCAAATTGTAAATAGTCAGAAAATAGAGTTCGGCTTTTATTTCAAATAAGATAACAACAGCAATATGGTTATATGTTTGGAATTATAAGAATTGAACGTGATAATTTTTTAGTTTTATGCAAGTATGAAACACAAAACTGCTTTACACACTTAGTATGAATGGCTTTGCGCTAATATACTATGCCATTCATGCAGTATTTAATAATGCACACCACACATTATTATTTGTTAAATTAAACATTATTATTACGGTTTGAAAATATCGAGGATAAGTTTGAAAACACTATTTAAGACTTGATTAAGAAACGTATTTTGGTTTTATCTCGTTACGTTTTTTTCCGATAATGACCCATGGGTTGATGTTGTACTGTTGTGTTTTACTAAATAGCATTAACCAGCTGTGCTTGTTGATAGAAGAAAAAAAAAAAGCATTGTAAACTATAAATGATTAACATTAACTGGTTGTCACAACATTTGTTACAACATTTAACACAGGAATGATCCAAGACTTTGCGGTTTTGACTGTGTATTTTTTTTAATTAGTTTTAAATGCTAGCAGTCTCACTTGTTTTTAGTCTATGGAATCAAAACTGGCCCCATGCTTAAAGTATAGACTTTAATAACATCCAGACTTAAATGCAATGCTATCTGAATGGCATTCCAATGATGTTAAAGGCTGGACATTATTAAAGTATAAACTTAGGTGAATAACCACTTCTTATCTAGTCACCTGAATCTTGAGAACATTACATCGTCCACCGATGTGCCCTTGTCTGATGTCCCCACCGTCAAATCATAGCCGTGTTTGTAGGGGCACTCAGAGAACACCGCCCCTAGACTTAGGGCCAGACGAACTGAGTAGCCCCAGTAGAGACCGGCAGATGTGCGGGGGGTGCTTGGTGACACAACTGTTCCTTTGCGGATTTTCTTATCTGGGGAAATAAACAACACAGAGGATTTTTTTAATGTATAAATATTACATTACATGTTTTTACAAACACACACGTATGTATGTATATATATGTGTGTATATCTGTGTGTGTTTAAGTATGAAGAAAAAATGATAGTATATAACACTTTCAATTGTTATATGGCATCAGGCATTTATCAAAATTTAAATTTATGATAAAAACAGGATTCTTTTAATATTTGATACAACAATCACTGAAGCAATAGGAGTATATGGAAATATAAATATATAAAATAGAAATTCAACACAAAAAGTATATTTAAAATAATTCATAAAATTAATAAACAATTAAATTTTGAGAAAAAAAATCATATGTTAATTTGTACATGTAAGCATGCACAGGCACATACATTCTGCCAAACATCTAACTTTATGACAATCCATTTATTATAATAATTATTATTATTATTATTATAAGCAACCCCACAACCCACACAAAAATCCCAACAACATTGATTATTTAGAGAAAACAAAAGGATCATTGTCACCATTAACTCCATAACTGGTTTCCAATTTTTCACGTTTTCATTTCTATTACTCAATGCATAGGACCAGTCGAATAATTTTTCCACTAACATTGAGTGAAAACGTTTTTCATTACAGAGGGAATCAGAATTCAATAAAATAATATTATTACACAGGTAGGTAAACCAAATGAGGAAATGGACAAAACATTTCTGGTGGCTAAATAAGCAGTAAAGATATTAAACTAAACAAATCGGTAAACGTTTGTCAAAACTGAAAAACATTGCCACGTGCTTGCAGTTATTATCGAGATTGAAACTGAACTGGAGCTACCGGGATTTAGTTTTTTGACAATCTTTTGAGAAAACAATAAAATTGAGGATAACTGAAAATAAGCCTAGCCAAAATTTTAGCCAAACTCAGATTGTATTAGCCATATTGTGTAAAAATTAGCCAATGGCTAATCTGGCTACCGACAGCACGAGCCCTGCTTCCAGGGCTGTAATGATTGCCCAAAATTCGGCAGCGAATATAGATGCTGAATCAGGCAACCTCATGGAAATTACGGTGTCTGATGGGAAAACTATAACACATGCCACAGATTTCCCCATGTCGTGATCCATCTGTATAAACAGTAATGTAGTTAGGATACCTGATTAAAATTTCCATGAAAAGTTGCTGGTATATAGATGCATCAGTACAAAGGTGTTTCCAATATGTCTGACGAAGACCAAATGTACAAATGACATTTGGCCTCACTTCATATATTTATCATCAAACCCACGTTATGTACAGGATATGTTTTGGTAACGACTTTATCTTGGTAGCACACTGTAGAGATAACTTTGCACGTCTAGCACCCAAACTAGGTTCGTGTACTATGGCCTTTGTTACACCAGTTGTGGAACACTAGCTAGGATGAAAAAATTGCTGATTTGATTACAGTTCTTAATGCTCAAATAATAATAATTCCATAGACTGTGAATTTAAGTAAACAAACCTTCATCATTTGGATCTAACTTCACAGTTACTCTAACACCAACCCTCAGTTCTCTATCTATCTGCACCTCCTGTAAAAACAAACAAAAACTAAACAATGTAGCATGAACAAACCAAACTGCAGCAGATTAACTGTATTATGCGACATTTTAAATTTGTACTATCTATTTTTTCTCCAAAATTTCTTTCAAACGTATAGGTTTTTTTGGAGAAAAGATAGATTAAAAAACATTCTCCTAAACATATAGTTTTAGATTGTTTTAAACAAACTAACCAAAATGGATTTATTGGTTTTTGGATATGAACTCTTCACATATATGGGGAGGTGGCCTCTGCCCACCCCCATCACTCCACTAAAAAAAAAAAAAAAAAAAAAAAAAAAAAAAACCACCCACTACTCGATTGACACAGGCCAAAATGTAGTCTTTCCTATGAATATTCATGGTAGAATGTTATTCATTGGCAAACTGAATCAATTATTTTAGATCTTGTACTGAATGGTCCCAAATTAAATATATATCATATATGAATTTTAGACAAAGGAAACCGAAAACAGTCGAAACGAATGTCACTTTTGGGGGGAAAAAACACAAAAACACCACTCTCTCACGACGGAAATCCATCTGATGACGGACAGTTAACAGCCATGTAATTGGAGTAACTACTCTTTTTGTTATTAAAACCACATAAGCTACTCTTTCTGTTTAGCAGCAAGAAACTTTTATAACCACTATCTCAGACAGGACCACAGCTTTTAATACACCAATTGTGGAGAACTGGCTGAAGACTGCTGAATGGATCCACAGGTGGGATTGATCCGACATCCCACTACTCCATGAATGAACCTTCAAACTGTGAGATAAGGGTCATAAAAAAAATAATGTGTTCTTTCAGGAGACTTGTAATTCTCACCTTGAGCAGGCCAACGTTAACAAACGAGCCTTTCCCAGGTTTGACTGGCTTGTCCAGCACCACTCCTTCTCGAAACAGGCAGTCTTCCGATGTTCTCATGTGATGTGGGCAGTCCAGAGGATTCAAAATACCTGAAAATACAAACATTCAGGCGTAAACATTAACGTGATTCTCCAAATCTGAATCTGGGTCATTTCAATAGCCTAGTGATAAGTGCACTTGCCTGACACATGGTTGATCTGATATTGATTCCTGTCAGTAGTCTCTAGGGTTTTTTTTCTCCTAAATAAAATGTTTCCAACATTGATATATCCATTAATAAAATGTGTTGAGTGAATCATAAATTAAAATTAAAAAATTGATTTTGTTATAACATATCCCAGACAACATAATTTCATTTGTTCATGAAAACTACTATCTGAAAACATATTGCCATACCAGCATACTGCAGGTCTTTATGCTGTGGAAAGAAGGATTTCCGTAGGTACTGTGGACACTCAAGGTACTGGAGGATTCTCGCCATCTGTACATTAGCTTGCCCCTTCTTACCAATACCATCAAAATCACCCTCTGTAGACCTGCAAAACAAGCAAAGTTAAGATAAGTAAAACACAGTTAATGCTTGTCATCTGTACATCAACTTGCCTTTTTTTAAATACCATCAAAATCAGACCTGCAAATGATGCAACTGTAAAGATCAGTAAAACCCAGTGAATGACTCTAGGTAATAGTTAATTATTGTCAACTGTACGAACTTTGAAGATTTGCGTTGTCTTGTGTTGAACATCATTCTATTAGTAATGTTTCACCTATTAAAATGAAAGGACTGCAATTAAGTGACGTTACAATTCATACAAGTTTTATAGCCAATTGGCAATCCTTCTTCAAAACTAATTGCTGATTTCACATGAAGTCCTGAGGATTTTCAAAGCTGTGACTCATGATTGAGTTAACCTAGTTTGTATCATTTTGCCAATACCATCAAAGTCACCCACTGTGCAGAAGAAGCACATTTAATTTCAGTAAAACCCTGTTAATGATCTTAAATAATGGTGAATTCTTATCAGTTGTATGGTAGTTGGCCTCTGTCTGCCAATACTGTTAAAACCACCCTATGTGAACCTGCAAAAGAGTATTGGCGCAGTTAGGTTTGTATTTGAACTTAAAATTTGCCTATTTCAGACACTGTAGCTTTAACACTCACTTTTGTGTGGAGCCGGTTTCATCAAATATAATAATCTCATCAACACT
Source organism: Peltospira delicata (assembly GCA_034780715.1). Lineage (NCBI taxonomy): Eukaryota > Metazoa > Mollusca > Gastropoda > Neomphalida > Peltospiridae > Peltospira > Peltospira delicata. Next base: position 6,237 of record JAVCKW010400005.1, on the reverse strand, counting down.
GAACACAACAGCTGCTCGAGCTATCTGAAACATTGAAATCAAAAGCAAATCAAAATACACCAATGTATCAATACAATGTATTTGATTTACAAATAATTGTCTATTTTGTTTGGTCTAAAAGGTGCAAGGAAGCCAATGTTTCACTAACACTCTCTAAACATTTCTTATAAATAAATAGTGACAAACTGAGACAAAGGACAGATGGAATTTTTTAAATAATAATTAACATTTAACAATACTTGCCAAGAATCAAGTGACCCAGAGCCCATGACCAGTGATGTATTTCAGACATCGGCCAGTAAACAATCACAGTGAATTGTAGGCATGGTAAGTGACTTTTAGGCAAGTAAAATTTATTAAAATTCTAAGTCTGTTGCCTGCATTACAGTACTGGTGGTTTTCTCTCTCAATTTTGCAAAAGAGACATCAGTCATCACAGACAGGATAGCACATATCATGGCCTTTGTTACACTCCTTTTTTAAATCATAGCCCAATGTGTCCACTATGTGGGATCTATTCGACAAGACAGTATGCTATCAGCAAACATTCTGTCACTTAGCTACATTCTTCTCCCAAAGATGGCAAATGTCAATAAACATGGTAACAAACTATTTTCATTATTAATTATGGTCAAGTAGCCACTTAGTTTTTTTCAAATTTAAATGCATCTGACGCTGATACAACCATTAATACAAATATGTTGAGTGCATTATTAAATTTACAAAACTATATCTATTTTTTTTTTTTTCACACGAAGCTTTGTATTAATTATCATCTGGCCATACACACTGCAGCATAACAAAAACAAAATAAACCAGTATCTCTGTTGACTGCTAATACAAAGTGCAGCGTAATAAAATCGAAAAACCATACATCAGGTTACATGATTTTGTTTATATTGGTCAAAATCTCTTGCATTTTGGAGTTTCAAATGTTATTCTCTCTTGGTATTTTCATTTGACAGTAATGGTAGATCGTCACAATCGCCATGAGGAATTGATAGCTCATTGAAAAGGTTAATTTGGTAATAAATTGGACCATTTTCCGAACAATGAATTCGCAAAGTGGTTGGACATTACCAGCCAGTCACTTTGACTTAATCTGCCGAAAGTTTTGGTTAACAAATGTCATGAATTAGTAATAATGAACAAATTGCTGAATGTTAAGTTGAATACATAAGTATTCACAATTTTTGGCCTGTATCAATCGTGTGGGGTGGGTGGGGATTTTTTTTTAATTTAAAAAAATGTTTAGTGGATTGGTGGGGGCAAGGAGGGGAGGCCGCCCCTCTTTAATTTCCACCTGGCGAGAACCCTGATTATTATTATTATTATTATTATTATTATTATCATCTGAGTGATCCCTGTTAGGTAGCCACAAACGATTTTATAATTCAAATGTTTTCCTGTGTTTTCCTGTGTTTATCTGTTAATAAAGTATGTTGAGCATGTCTTTACATAAAATAAACCTTTACATTCAATATAATATGTATAATAAGTTTAATACCTGTCCTGCCAAATACGTCCTCAACTCTGGCGACTGGGCATTGTCAAGTATAGACCCGGGTAGTGCAATGGAAACCGTGTAAGGCCGACCTGTAAACATTATTTAACTATAATACAAACAACATACATCTGCATTAAACTGACTTGCAAACATAAAAAGAGTTTATTATAATTTATTATAAAAACTTTAGTGAAATGTCTTAAAACATCAATGAAATTAGTTTTATCAGTTACTTGATGATGACAACACTGAAATGTTTCATTGTCACTGCTGAAATTACCTAGTGCTGTTTATAAAATCTACCAATGTAGTGTTTTACTTTATACAATCCACCAATAGAATAAATGACTCACTGCTGCGTTTTTAAATCATCCACAAATTAAATAATTTCGCTAATGGGATAATGACCCTGTGCCAAGTTTTAAATAATTTCCCAATAAGAAAATGAGAAATATTTAATTTAATGATTCAATAAACACATTTTATCTATAGTTATATGGTGTCACGTGTATAGTTAAGGACTATTATGATAATAGGAATGAATTTCTGCTCTACCACACGGGTTACTCTTTCTGATTAGCAGCATAGGATCTTGTATAAGTGCCATCCCACAGACATGAAAGCCCATACCATGGCCTTTGTTACACCAGCTGCAGAGCACTGGCTGCAACAAAACAAGCCAGTGGGTACACAAGGTGGGACAGATTCTATGACCCATCACACCATGAGCGTTCTACCTCTGAAATATATTCTGCTTCAGTCTGTATTTTAAAAATACTAACCTTTCTTCTCTTTTGTTTTCCTTTCATCATCTTTTTTCAGTTTCTTTACTTCATTGTCTTTCTCTTGACCGATTTCCTTTTCTAGCTTCTTTATCAACTTTTCTTCTTTCCATTTTCTTTTTGCTGTTTTTCCTGTACAAAATTGAATGCAAAATACTAGTAACTGATTAGATTTTTGGTCTCCTAAATAAATGGATAACAAAATACAACAGGAATGGGGTACTAGAATGTTCCTAAATTTTACTTGCCATAAGGTCAAATTTTAATTTTTATTCACAGCTCATACTTAAAATTTGTGGTAATTTTGTAATAATTTACTGAAATATGTCTAAAAACCAACATCCAGGGGCATCGGGCCACAGTATTCTAAAAGCCCTGCACAAAATACTTTTGATATGTGACCACTTATTATCAATAATGATTACTTTTTAAAATACTTTACAATAAAATATATTTACTGAATAAGATTCATCTTCCATTTTAAATAATGCAATAACAATTGTTATTTAATTCATTTAATAAAGTTTTGATAAGTGTGTATCATAGGCACTTTTTCACAATATTAATTGAAATATATATCATGAATAATTTATGGCTATCTGTATCATTCATGATTGGTTTCTACAATAGCAAAATGTCATTGTTTATATTAGTGTAGAATTATTAAAATCTGTAAAAGATATGCACAAACAAGACTTTCAAGTAACACATTCTTTTGGATTTCTAAGTTATACAAGTTTAAATTATAATTAAGTTTGACTATTAATGTTACAATGTTAATGATTGAGTGAATACATTACTTTCTTCTTTCCATTTCTTCCATTCCTTGGGCTGAAAGATGGAGGGAAAGTATTTTTAATGCCAATACTTTCAACAATAAAAATGATAAATCAAATAACGTATATTGTATTACATCTTGTTTGCGATTAGTTGAAAATGTCTGACAGTTAGCAGTCTGAAACCGTATGTTATTCATGCTCCCGTTTTAAATATTAAAACCAGACATGCACTATACCAAATAGCATCCAGCCAGCTCAGAATTCTAGGTGTACCAAACCTTCTACAGCAAATGTTCTGTCACTGGCATTGGCTATAAATGTGATAGTGCTTAGTGTGAAAATTAACGCGAAGACATATGACACTGATTTTATGAATGCTAATATATATTAAACTGGCTAATATGAAAATAGAAACAAATTTAATGTAAGTTAATTATTTTAATTTTAAATGAATGTCTTTTTCAAAGAATTTCACTGTGAAAATTGCCGTATATTCAGCTATTGATAGAATTATACCCGGAGACAACCACTCTGCCCGGGGATTAATGCAAAGACATAACATTCTGATATTAAGTGTGCAAATACATATTGTCATGATGGTTCTGAATATGTACAATCTTTTTTTCCCTTTTTCCCTTTGTATGTCTGAATAAACACGTACCGCCCAGGGATTAACGTGAAAACATAAGACATTGATATTATGTTTGCTAATATATATTAAACTAGTTAATATGAAAATATAAACAAATTTAATGTAAGTTAATTATTTTAATTTTAAATGAATATCTTTTTCACTCAAATTTCACTGTAAAAATTGCCGTATATTCGACTATTGATAGAATTATACCCGGAGACAACCACTCCGCCCGGGGATTAACACGAAGACATAACATTCTGATATTAAATGAGCAAATACATATGTCGTGACGGTTCTGAATATGCAAAAAACAAAAAAAAACAAAAAACAATTAGCACCAATTTACATATACCAGGGATGTGACAAAAACAATTTAAAATTAAAATATATCAGTTTTGTTAATACCAATGGAAAGTCTCACAATGAACCTTAAAGTGATACCTGGTTTATTGCTCTTTGACATTCTTTACCTAAATGAACAAGTTTTGTACCATTGGAAAGCTTAGGACAAGGACTACACAAATAGCTAAGATTTGATTAGATTAGACTGAAAATAAATTATCTTAATTACTGTTAATTAACCCAGTAATTATTAAAAGATAGTCCATCTCAAATAGATAGGCTTACAATATATATATGTATATATCAATTCAAATCTATGAGCATCAGCATCATAAAAGCATTTTTATTTTCACACAGTGTCACTGACAGCATCCCAAACATAATAATCAATCAACTGATATAGATTTTAATAACTTAAAACAGCTTACATCGCAAGAAATCATGTTCATTTTCACTACCCCTAGCTATTAAGGATTTGTAAAAACCTATCTGGGAATCTTTCAAAATGCATGAAACTTACAGGTACTGTAAAATACTTTATTTTCGCGGTAACTTAATTTTATATTCTAACAGATTGTGACCAGTTACTGATTATGGATGATCCTATAATGTGAACCCAGTAACTACTAATATTGTATAACCGGACATTTTTTTATATTTTAAGTTGTCAGCCACAAAAGTATAAATCCTCGAAAATATTTGCATAAACTGAGTTAAAAACAAACAAAATAAAAGAAGTCAATTTCGTTTTGTTCTGTTATCATTCAAAAGTTTTCGACGCATAAATGAGGTCCTTAATGTAACATTATTCGAAGTTTCTATTTTCGATGAAAGAGCTTATGAAAACAAATAAATAATATCTGTAAATCACAATAATTTGGACAAAGAGCTAATTAATAAGATATTAAAAATAACAGCATCTATATTTTGCGGGAACCAGAATTTTTTCAGTGTAAACTGCGCATGCGTCAATAACCGGCTGGTCACAAGCACAAACAGTACTACTCTAAACTCGAGTGACAGGTGTGAGAGAGAGTTTGTTTCATTAGTGTAACAATAAACATCATATATTTAGAATTTAAGTTTGACATTCCGATCGCATTAAAGTTTTATGTAGCTAACAATTACATGACTGCTACGGTCATGCTAATAACACTACATCCACTAACTCAACAATACTTCTCACCCGAATACAAAAGAGTGTAATGAGTTGCCTCATTAATAGCATAAAGTGGCAGACAACTAGAAACAAGTGGGCCATTAACTTCAGCTTCTGTGACTCAGTGGTAACCATCGTTAATCTTCCAACAACACAAAAATAGACGTTATTTTAACTTTATTTAACCTCAAAATGTTTTCAGTTCCCAAACCACGAAAATTTCAATCCACAAACATTTCTGTTTTAAAAACGGTATACTAGTAATTAAACATGCAAAAAAAAAAAAGTCTGTGCAAAATATTAATTCTGCGAAATGAAAAAAACTTTCTATAGCACGAAAATTACACCCCTCGAAAATAAAGTATTTTTACAGTATATTGAAAAATGAATATATTTTTACTTTATTAAAGTTCGAAAAAACTTTTCACATACCTTAAAGCAAATGAACACTGGGTTTCACAACTCTAATTTTCGCTGCATATATTTTTTGAGTTCCAGACAAATTTCTAAAACGAGGCAACAAATGCAGGGTTCTTGATGTTTCATTTAAAGGGGGCATAATTACGTATATATAAGTGTCTTATTTATATTGCATGCACATAGTTAAGAAATCGGAAATATTCTACGTCAATACTGACGCACACAGATTTTGTTTTAGGTGTATGTTAGGTAAATATCGCTTCAAATACGCAGGATTTCTACGTCATGTACAAACTGGATCTAGGTATACGGTGTCGGAAAAAACTTGAAAAAATACAGGTACTCAGACGATACAAATAAAGCATAATTTTATACAGACCTATGTAACATGCATGTGATTTTAAAATACATATTTAAATTGTTTATATATATATATAATAAAAAATAAATAAATAATAAATTCATTTTATATAGGAGAAAACAATATAGGGAGCTGTCCTCCAAACCCCCTGTCCAAGCAAGCAAGACATAAATGTTTAACTAAAAACTGAAAGTAAAAGTGTTTAAAAGATTAAAATGTCTACATGAATAACCATTTTCATTATTTTAAT
>JAVCKW010398896.1:0-18123 GCA_034780715.1 Peltospira delicata | reverse complement strand
ACAGATATAGCAGGAAATGCTAATATCGCAGCAGTACAATCAACTCAATCAGTAGATACCTTAGCTCCTACAAAACCAACTATCACAAGCTTTAGTGATAATAGTGGAGTAACAACAGATCATATTACCAATGATAATACACCAGCGATAAGTGGAACAGCAGAAGCTGGTTCAACGATAGAGGTGTTTGATGGAACAACTTCACTAGGAACAACTACTGTAGGTACAGATGGTAAATGGAGTTATACACCAGCAACAACACTTTCAGAGGGAGAGCATAAGATAACAGCAAAAGCAACTGATAGTGTTGGAAATGTATCAGCTAAATCAGATGAGTATGCGATAACAGTAGATACTGTAGTACCAACAGCAACAGTTGTCATGAGTGATAGTGCTCTTAAAAAAGGAGAGACTAGCACTTTAACTATTACTTTTAGTGAAGTTCCAACAGGCTTTGTAGAGAGTGATGATGTTGTGGTTGAAAATGGAACATTATCAAATGGAACTTTCGATTCAACTGGTAAAGTTTATACAGCAACATTTACACCATCAACAGATATAGAAGATACAAACAATGTGGTTACTTTAGGTACAAACTGGAGTGATGTTGCAGATAATAATCCAGTAGATGATAGTGTATCAGCAAACTATACAATTGATAGTAAACAACCAACAGTAACAATCACAGATGATACAGCAACAACAACCAATGAAGATGTAACATATACCTTTACATTTAGTGAAGATGTAAAAGACTTTGAAGCTACAGATGTAACAGTAGCAGGTGGCTCAAAAGGTACTTTTACAAAGGTAAGTGATTCAGTCTATACCATGGTAGTAACACCAACAGCAGACTCTACAACAGCTATGACTGTAGATGTAGCAGCAAGTGTAGCAACAGATATAGCAGGAAATGCTAATATCGCAGCAGTACAATCAACTCAATCAGTAGATACCTTAGCTCCTACAAAACCTATTATCAACCTTCTAAATACAAGTGATACAGGAGATAGCAATACAGATAATATAACTTATGATAAAACACCTACACTTGATGGTGATGCAGAGGCTGGTTCGGCAGTTGAGATTTTTAACAATGGTACTAAGTTAGGCACTACAACTGCAGATGCAAATGGTAAGTGGGAGTTTACTCCAAATAGTGAACTTGAAAATGGTACACATAGTTTTACTGTTATAGCAACTGATAGTTTTGGTAATGTTTCTGAAACTTCATTGCCATTGAGTGTTGTTATAGATGCGACTGCTCCAGTAGTAACAGATACAGATGGTACTAATGAATATGCACCAACATTTGTAGAAGCAAAAACAAAAGCAGATGGCACTATTGAAGCAAATACAGGTACACCTGTAGCCATAGCAGATGATAACTTTAGTATCACAGATGTAGATGATACAAACTTAGAGAGTGCAACTATCACATTAACAAATGCAAAAGTAGATGATAGTTTAGATGTAAGTAGAGTTGATAGTAGTAAGTTTGTAGTAGATGTAAACAAAGATACAAATGGAAAAATCATCGTAACACTAACAGGTGATGCTTCAAAATCTGATTATGAGAGTGCGATAAAAGCTATAACATTTAGCAATAGTAGTGATACTCCAGATACAACAGCTAGAGAGATTGCTATAGTTGTAAATGATGGAGAATCAGATAGTGCAGTTAAAAATACAACTATTTATGTAAGTGCAAGTGATGATGCAACTCAAATGGTAGCAGATAGTGTTAAAACAGATGAAGATAAATCAGTAAGTGGAAATGTATTAAGTAATGATAGTGATGCTGATAATGCATTAGAAGTAAAAATATTTACAGATGGAACAACTACTAAAAATGTTGGAGAGGATTTAGTTATTTCAGGGAAAGGAACTGTAACTCTTAAAGCCGATGGTTCATATACATTTACACCAGTAGCAAATTATAATGGAGAAGTTCCAACAATTACATATGAAACAAATACAGGTTCAACAAGTACACTAAATATAACAGTTGAACCAGTAGATGATGCAACTGTAACAGCATCAGATACAAACACAACCAATGAAGATACAACAGTTACAGGAAATGTAATCTTAGGAACAGATATAGATGGTGATGGTACTGTTGATAATGGAACAGATACAGATATAGATAGTACATTAAGTGTATCAACATTTACAGTAGCTGGAGTACCTGGCACATTTAATGCAGGAGATACAGCAACAATAGATGGAGTTGGAAAACTTACAATAGCAGATACTGGAGCATATACATTTACACCAGATGCAAACTATTATGGATTGGCAAGACTTGCTACTTATACATTGAATACTGGTGCAACAGATACATTAACTATCAATGTTCAAGCTATAAATGATGATCCTACTCCTGTAGCTGATATTGCAAATGTCTTAGAAAAACAGACAATTCTCATCGATGTACTATCAAATGATAGCGATATAGATGGTGATAGTTTGTCTATCAAGGATATAAAGGTAGTTGATAAAGATGGCAATGAAATAACAACTCAAGGAAGAGCTACTAAAGTAGGCAATACTATCAAATTTGAAGCAGATGAGGCTAGTTTTGGACATCTTGCAGATGGTGAGACTGAAGATGTAACTATTAGTTATAAATTAGATGATGGTGCAGGTGGAGTTGTTAAGTCAAAAGTTACAGTAAAAGTAACAGGAACAAATGATGCTCCTAGTTTAGTTGTCGCAGATGGAAGTAGTGCAGAGGCTAATCTAACAGAGACAAATAGCAAACTTTTTGCAAGTGGATTGCTGAGTGTAACTGATAAAGATACTATAGATAGTGTTGTTGCATCGGTTGATAGTATTACAGTAGATGGTGAGACAGCTGATATAAGTTTAAGTACTTTAAAATCTATGCTTAATTTAAAACCAAGTGGTACAGTTTTAAATGATGCTGAAGTTAGTAAAAATATAGAGTGGAATTTTGATTCAAATCCTGAAGCATTTGACCATCTAAGAAAAGGTGAGAAGTTAACTCTAGTTTATAAAGTTAAAGTTGATGATGGACAAGGTGGAGTAGATACTCAAGATATAAAAATTACAGTTACAGGAACAAATGACAAACCTACTATCTCTGGAGATGTATCTAAAACTATCACAGAAGATGTAGATACTCAGATAGGTGGAGTTTTAGAGATAAGTGATGTTGATGCTGGTGAGGCTTCATTTATTGCAGATGTTATGACTGGCACTTATGGAGAATTTGCAGTTTCAGCAGATGGTTCATGGAGTTATGATCTAGATAATACTCTTCAAAGTGTACAACGATTAAAAGAGAATGAATTAGCTACAGAAGATTTTATAGTAAAAAGTAAAGATGGAACTACAAAAACTGTTACTATAAACATAACAGGTACAAATGATGCTCCTGTGTTAGATGCTATGGCTAAAAATGTTAGTGAAGATGCGATACTTACAGGAACCATAGTAGCAACAGATATAGATAATTATGCAACTTTAGCCTATGCAACTGAGGCTCAAGTAGCTGGATTTACTCTTAAAAATGATGGTTCATGGAGTTTTGATGCAAGTCATAGTACATACCAACACCTTGCAGATGGTGAGACAGAAGCTATAACCATACCTATAAAAGTAACTGATGATAAAGGGGCTACAGATATAGAGAGTTTAGTCATCTATGTTAAAGGAACAAATGATGCACCAGTAGCAGTATCAAATACAGCAAATGCACATCAGGAACAGACGATTTTGATAGATGTTTTATCAAATGACAGTGATGTAGATGATGGTGCAGTTTTATCTATCAGTAAAGATTCTGTAAAAGTTGTAGATGCTGATGGAAATGAAATTACAAATAAAGGAATAGTAGATTTACTACCTGATAATAAAATAAAATACATAGCTAATAAAGAAGCTTTTAAAGCTTTAGCAGTTGGAGAGACAACAGATGTAACTATCAGTTATACGGTAGAAGATGAGCATGGAGATAAATCAGTATCTACTGTTACAGTAAAAGTAACAGGAACAAATGATGCACCAGAGTTAGAAGCTATCGAGGCAGTTACAGTTATTGAAGATAGTGGTAAAGCTATTGGCACTATAAAAGCAACTGATGTAGATACAGAGACAGTAACATTTTCAGCAAGTGCAGATGATATAGCAGGATTTACACTAGATAGCAAGACAGGAAAATGGGAGTTTGATGCGAATAATGAATCATATCAACACTTAGCAACGGGAGATACTCAAACTATTACAATACCAGTAACAGTAACAGATATATATGGGGCAACAGATGTTAAAAACTTGGTCATCACAGTTAAAGGAGCAGATGATACTGCTACTATCGTAGGTACAAACATAGGTGTAGTCAATGAGAGTTATACTCCTATGGTTATGGGTAAATTGAGTGTCAATGATATTGATGATGGTGAAAATGTACTTAATCCAAATAGTGCAAAAACTACAGGTGGTACTTATGGAAGTTTTAAAGTTCAAGCAGATGGAACATGGACATATACACTAAATAAAGATGCTAAAGATGTTCAAGCACTTGCAGATGGTGAGATAGTATATGATGAGATAGAAGTATCAAGTAAAGATGATAGTGCAAAAGAGACTATCAAAGTTACTATCACAGGAACAAATGATGTTCCAGTAGCAGAGGTAAATACTGGTTCTATAGTTGATGAGGATAGTAGTGTAACTATAGATGTACTTGGCAATGATGAAGATATAGATCATAATCATACCTTCACACTAGATGCTGCAAATGTAGCTAAAGGTAATGTTTCTATAGTTGATAACAAACTTGTTTTTGATACGGGAAGTGATTTTGACTATTTGGCTGATGGAAAAAAAGAGAGTGTTACTATCTCTTATGCTATGAGTGATGAGCATGGAGCTACAAGTGTTTCTACTGCTACAGTAGAGATAATGGGTAAAAATGATGCAGCTGTTATCGGAGAAGTTCTTCATGGAGAGATAGATGAAGGAGTCTCTTTTATAACAGGAGATGCAACACTTACAGATGTGGATAATGTTGATGACAAGTTCCAAGCGACTAGTGAAACAGCTTCTACAAAAGGTTATGGAACATACACAGTAGCATCAGATGGAACATGGAAGTATATGTTAAACAACCAAGATAGTAGAATAGATACTCTAAATACAGGAGATACATTAACAGATACTATCACAGTTACAGCAGAAGATGGAACAACAAAAGCTGTAGATATAGTTATCACAGGAACAAATGATACTCCAGTAGCAGTAGCAGATAGTTCAAATGTCACAGTAGTAGGATCAGCTATCAACGATATGAAAGAGATAACAGCACAAGGTGAAGATGGTTCAGTGCAGTACACAAAGTTTAGTGTGGCTGAAAAGACTACTCTTACTATCAGTGCAGATGGAACTACTCTATCTGATCCATATATGTATCTTTTAAAAGATGATGGTGCTTTAAGTAGTGAAGATGTTATCACAAGAGATGATGATAGTGGTGTAGGGTATAACTCTAAAATCTCTACAACTCTTGAGGCAGGTAACTATATCGTAGCAGTTGGAGCTTATAACTTATCAGTAACTGATGTTATAGATGGAATCAATAACAATACATCACATAGTGGTAGTGCAAATCTAAAGTTTGATGCAGATAAAGATATCTCGGTACTTGTTACAGATACGATAGGTGTCGATGAAAACAGTAGCATCTCTATAGATGTTTTAGCAAATGACACAGATGTTGATAGTGGTGACAACCCTTCAAACTTCTCACTAGATAGTGTAGAAGCATCAAAAGGTAGAGTCTCTATCGTAGATAATAAGCTTGTTTTTGAAGCAGGAGAGGATTTTGCTCACTTAAAAGCTGGAGAGAAAGAGAGTGTAGAGATAAGTTATACTATGAGTGATGATGAGGGGCTTAGTAGTCACTCTACAGCTACAGTTGTAGTCACAGGCACAAACAATGCCCCAGTTCTCTCAACTATAGAAGAGGTTTATGCAAATGAGGGTGATACACCGCCATTGACTGGTGTGGTGAGTGCTAGTGATTTGGATGGAGATACTATAACTTATAGTGTAGAAAGTGCTCCAGCTGGATTTAGCATAGATAGCCAAACAGGTGCTTGGAGATTTGATGCTAAAGATAGTGCTTATGATAGCATGAAAGAGGGAGAATTAAGAGAACTAAGTGTAAAGATAAAATCTTCTGATGAACATGGTGGAGTAGATACAAAAACACTTAAAATCAACCTCTCAGGAACAAATGATGCTCCAGTAGTAACGGCTAGTTCATTGGAGACAATAGAGGATGCAGGAGTTATAACTAAAAGTATAAGTGCTACAGATGTTGATCAAGATGATACTACACTTGGCTACTCAACAGATGCACAAGTGGCAGGATTTAAGCTAAATAGTAACGGAAGTTATAGTTTCGATGCAAGTGATGAGGCTTATCAACATATAAAAGAAGGTGCAACAGAGCATATCACTATACCTATCACGGTGACAGATGAAAAAGGTGCGACAGATACTAAAAACCTTGTTATCACTATCAAGGGGACAAACGATGCTCCGATAGCTACGGCAGATGTAGCCAATGCAAAAGAGGATCAGACTATCATGATAGATGTGTTGGCAAACGATACAGATATAGATGATGGGGCTAAACTTACGATTAGTGAGATAACTTCTATTGAAGGTGGTGGAAAAGCCAATATCAAAGATGGCAAGATAGAGTATATAGCAAGTGGATTTACACTCAAAGAGGGTGAGACAAAAGATGTAACTATCAACTATATTGTAAGTGATGGCAAAGAGAGTGTTACTCAAACAGCGACAGTTACGGTAACAGGGAACAACATAATCCCGACTTTAGAGGTTAAAAATAGTATCGAGACAGATGAAGATACTACAGTCGAGATACCATTTAGTGCTAAAGATGAAGATGGCACTATCAAAAACACAGCAGCAGAAGCTGAACATGGAAGTGTAGTAGTAAAAGATGGCAAAATGACTTACACACCAGATAGTAACTTTAACGGAACAGACACCATCACAGTGACTACAACAGATGATGATGGAGCAGTAGCTACAAAAGATGTCAAAGTTACTGTAAATCCTGTAAACGATGCACCAGTATTTGGTAGCATTAGCAACGAAAGTGCAAAAGAGGGAGATTCTAAGATCAGTGGTAAAGTAGTAGCGACTGATGTTGATGGAGATGAGATCGAATATAGTGCCAAAAAAGCACCTGCTGGATTTAGTATAGATCGTGATGGCAAGTGGAGTTTTGATCCTTCTGTGAGTGATTATGATCCATTAAATGAAAAAGAGCAAAAAGAGTTAGATGTGACTATCGTAGCAGATGATCAAAAAGGTGGAAAAGCTGAGCAGACACTTACGATAAATCTCACAGGGACAAACGATGCACCAAAAGCGAAACAAGATGGTGCAAATGTTGATGAAGATAGCACTGTAGCTATAGATGTCTTAGATAATGATACAGATGTAGATAGCAAAGACAACAAAGATAACTTCAAAATTGAGAGCGCCACAGTATCTAAAGGAGTGGTTACTATCGTAAATAATCATATAGTTTATGATCCAAAAGATGACTTTAAATACCTTGCAAAAGATGAAGAGGCAGAGGTTAAGATCTCTTATACTATGAGCGATGATAGTGGTGCAAAAAGCACTTCGGAGGTGATAGTCAAAGTAAAAGGAAAAGAGAATGAAGCTCCAAAAGCTGAAGATGATAGTGTAGCAACAAAAGAGGATACTACTGTAGTGATAGATGTACTTAACAATGATAGTGACATAGATACAAGTAAAGAGTCTATATCTATAACTTCTACAACCACTCCAAAACATGGAAGTGTGAAAGTATCTGATGATAAGAAAAATGTCACATACACACCAAATGAAAACTACAATGGTAACGATACATTTACTTACACCATAACTGATGGAGAAAAAAGCGATAGTGCAAAAGTTGATGTAGATGTTACACCTGTAAATGATGCTCCGGTGGCTGTAGATGATGAGATAGCTCTAAAAGATTTCCTAAGTGCAAATATGTACGATGATCTTTTGGCAAATGATTATGATGTAGATGGAGACAAGATTAAAATTGTCTCAGCTGACTTGGGAGCATCTTATCAGGGAGAGGGTGAATTGAGTTTGGCAAGTGATATAGGCTTTTTGGATTTTACACCAACTACTTCATATAGTGAGATTAAAGAGTTTACATATACCATAAGTGATGGACATGGAGGAACTGATACTGCAACTGTTAAAATAGGAGAGGATAATGCTCTTAGAGTCATACATGGTTCAGACTATAGCGATCAAAATATATCTGGAACTAGATATGATGATATTATCTATGGTCATAACGGAGATGATGATATCGTTGCTCAAGGAGGTGATGATATCATTCATGGTGGTTATGGAAAAGATAATATTGATGGAAGTTGTGGAGATGATATTTTAATAGGTGGAAAAGGAGACGACTACTTAAATGGCGGTTGGGGTAGTGATAAATATAGCTTCAAAAAAGGTGATGGTAATGATACCGTCAATGACGGTGGAGCAAGTAGGTCACAAGATACAGATGTGATATCTTTTCAAAAGGGTATTGACAAAAAAGATGTAGCCCTATATATGGATGGTAATGATCTGCTTATCAAGTATAGTGATGATGATTGTATCAGAGTTAAGTATCAAAAAAATGAGATAAATATTGACAAGATCGAGTTGGCAGATGGATCATATCTAAATAGTTCAGATATTGACAAGTTGGTTCAATCTCTCTCAGCTTACGATACAAGTCATAGTGAGTTTTCACTAGATAGTGTCAATGATGTCAGAAAAAATAGTGAAGCGATGACTTTAGTAACATCTGCTTGGCATAGTTAATCTTTTTAGTATATCATAAGCTTACACTCAATGTAGTGTAAGCTTATAGAGTATAAATCTAAAAAATTGAATCCATTAGATAAAATATCTGATGGATTATTTAGAAAAGGATTTACACATGAGTTTACTAAATACAGAAGAGTTCTTGTACTTGCACTCTCTTTGAGAAAAAGACAAATTAAAGAGGGGACTTTTACCTCTTTGGATGATATTACCACACTCTCAATTTTCAAACCTTGATAATATCTAATTAAACAAATAAGCATTCAAGACGATATTTGACAAAACGGCGATAATCGCCTATAATATAGCAAAAAAGGGAAATTATGAATCAAAGAGAGATGAATGAGCTTCTTAATGTTCCTGATAGAACATTAAGAGATTGGAAAAAAGGTAATAGACCTGAGCTTTATAAATTGTTAGAAACTTTAGATTATGAAGTCGCCCAAAAATTGCTAAATTGTCATGACAATAATGACTTAAAGAGACTACTTGAAAATGAAACATACTACACATCATTGAGAAGTTTTGAAAAAGATCTTTATGAGGTACTTGTATCAGGAAGAGATAGTAATGCATGGCTTAAACTATCCAAGGATAATTCATTGTCTATAGAGGCAAGAGCAAGAGCAGCATATCTATATAGTTTTTTAACAAAAAAACGAGTAAAACTCTCTTTTGACAAGAGAGTTAATACAGGCTTGTATCACGGAAATAAATATACCAATGGTGATGGTTTGGCTAGTATGTATGGGCTTATCAATGGTTTAGATATGGCAAGATTTAATCAATTTAAGATGACAGGGAGATTTTAATGATAGCAAAAAGTTTTCAAGATGCTGTTATTAAAATGATGCATGAAATAGCAAAAGAGATACCCGATACATTTAGAAAAACACCTATAAAAGCATATCTTACAGGAGGAGCTGCAATACATTATTATTGCAATAGTAGAGTATCAGATGATGTTGATTTGATTATGCCATATGCTGTTAAGATACCTGAAAATTTATTTGTGGTTTGGGAGAATGAAAAAGGTGCTTTAGAACAAGTTCATTATGATCATAATTATAATAGTACTTTAGGTTTACTGCATGAAGATTATGAAGATAGAGCAAGGCATATGATTACCATTGAGAATAAATTTGAAATCAATTTGCTTTCACCAGTGGATCTAATCATCTCTAAGCTTTCTCGTTTTGCACAAAATGATGAAGAGGATATTAGGAATATTATAAAAACAGGACTTGTAGATAAGCAAGAGCTTAATGAATTAGCAACTGATGCTATAAATGTAGGTGTAGCTATCAATGAGAGTTTTGTGAGGTTTAGTTTGCAACATGTATTGGAGATGTTTGAAGAAGAGTAGATATTTACTAATAAATTCACTTCGTTTATTATATGCATAAACTTCCGTTATAGATTCTTATTTTTTACCTACTGTAAAACGAACTAACTTATTAAACTCATTTTTATATGTGATTGAATAACTTATATCATTGTTTGAAAGATGGTTTAAATAAACTCCATTATATTTTTTTGATTTGATTCTGCTCATAATATGTACTCCTATATTTTTTTAAATTGGTAACCTATTGGTAACCAAAATTTAGAAAACTTTGAATTAGTATAGTATAGATTTGTTAATAGCAATATTGTATTAACACCGATATATAGGGAGATTTGTATAACTTTGTATAAGTATAAGAAAATTTAAAAAACATATAATAATCAATCTTCTCATCCGCACCATCTGTTTACTTTTTATTCCCATTTGATATACTTTCTGTATGTATAAAGAGATTCTCAAAAACCCACTTATTAAGCGATTATCTATCATTCAGTTTTTAGCCTATTTTGGAAGTTGGTTTTCAAATGTTGCTATCTATACAATGATACTCAACTTTGGGGTAAGTCCTGTTGTAAATGCCATCGTGGTTAGCATGTTTGCTCTACCTGCACTTTTGGCACCTTTAAATGGAGCTATAGTTGATAAATATATCTCCAAAAACTTTATGATCTCTCTCTTGATTGTGGAGTTTTTGATGACACTTTCATATCTTTTTATTGTGGATAAATCTCAAGTATGGGTATTGGTTGTATTGATCTTTGTTCGGACTATGGCTACTTTTTTGTTTTTCAACTCTGAGATGTCACTTCTGCCAAAAGTTTTGAGTGAGGAAGACCTAAGACGAGCAAATGAACTCCACTCTATCATCTGGTCGGTGACTTTTGCATTGGGGATGGCACTTGGTGGTTTTGTGGTTCATAAACTTGGTATTTACAATACCATCAAGATAGATTCTATGCTATTTTTAGTAGCTATAATACTATTTTATCAGATAGATCTTTGCCTTGATGGTAAAACTTCCCAAACTATAACATCTCTTATAAAAGAGGGCTTCTTCTATCTTAAGGAGGATAAAAAACTCCTTTTTCTCATACCTCTTCATGCTACAGTGGCGATCACAACTTTTGATACATTGATAAATCTTTTGACGGATGTGCACTATAAATATATCATCTCTATACCACTAGCTATCGGGCTTTTAAATGCCATTAGAGCAGTTGGTCTTATGATTGGACCTTTTATAATAGGTGATAGGCTAAACAGGGACTCTCTTTGGATATTTTTCTTGCTACAAGGAGCTACTATTATTCTCTTTGCGATGGTTCAAAAGAGTTTTTATGAGAGCCTATTTGTGATGTTTTTTATAGGGTTTTTCACTACAACTCTTTGGTCTTATACCTATACACTCATACAAAATGCAGTCAAGGAGAGATTTTTGGGAAGAGTTTTGGCATATAATGAGATGATATTTATGTCTACATCGATCTTAACTACGATGTTTACAGGAGTTGCCTATAAGTATGGCTTATCTCTTTTTACTATCACTTTGGTTTTGGGTTTTTGTTTTGTATTGGTTGGAGTGTTGTACAGGATTTTTAGATTTGGGTAGCTATTTGATCCCCATCTCTACTAGATCGTGTATATGAAGAACCCCTTTTATAATGCCATCTTTATCTGTAACTACAAGGTGCTGTAGCTTTTGATCCTCTATCAAGCCCAATGCATCACTTGCCAATATATCAGCACTGTTGATATATTTAGGATTTTTTGAAGCATAGATCGTAGCTTTTGAGTCTAGTGAAAAATCCTCTCTCATCAATGCTCGTCTCAGATCCCCGTCTGTGAGCACTGCTAAAAGCCTATTTTGTTTATCGGCTATGAGTACTGTTCCTAGCCTCCCCTCACTCATCACAACAATAGCATCTTTTAAAAGGGTATCTTCACTTATGATAGGCAGGGCATCAACTCTCATGATATCTTTGATCTTAACAAAAAGTTTTTTACCAAGAGTTCCACCTGGGTGAAATGAAGCAAAATCCTCTTTTTGAAAATCTCTCTTTTTCATTAAACATACTGCCAAAGCATCACCAAGAGTCATTGTTAGAGTCGTAGAAGATGTAGGGGCAGCATTGAGAGGACAAGCCTCTTGCTCAACAGATATGGAGATAAATAGATCGCTTGATCTACCCAGTGTAGAGTTTCTATCTTTTGCCATGCCAATTAGTGGAATATCAAGTCTTTTTATGTGAGGTATCATCTTGATAAGCTCTTCACTCTCTCCAGAGTAGCTAATCGCCAAGATACAATCGCCCTTGCTTATCATGCCTAGATCGCCATGCATCGCTTCTGTTGGATGTAAAAAAAAGCTACTTGTTCCTGTGCTTGCAAAAGTAGCAGCCATTTTGGAGCCTACCAGTCCACTTTTGCCGACACCTGTGATGATGAGTTTTCCTTTTGTAGAGTAGATCAGATCAACAATACTCTCTATATCATCATCCAATCTTGCTGAGGCATTAAGGATCTCTTTTGCTTCGAGCTCCAAAACCTCTTTTGCTATCTTTTTATAGTCCACCCATTTCCTTACATCAAAAATATCGTTGGCACTATTGTAGGATATTTTTTCTTCTTTCTAAATATATGTTTTCTAACCACTTGTCTGATCGCATTTTCCATCACTCTTTGATCATTTAAAACATCATCTTTGGCATTGATCAAAAACTGCTCCAAGATATCTTCGATCTCTTTTGAAAATGCCTTGTCTCTTCTATCTGGAACGATTCCATAAGTTCGTACAACCGCACGGTTTATAAGCTTTCGACTCTGTTTGTCGATCTGAGCTACAATCATTACAACACCAGCATCTGCAAGATTTTGTCTGTCGATAATGATATCATCTTCTATCTGTTTGTTGAGTTGATTGTCTATGTATGTTTTTCCAGCTTTGACAGATCCAACTTTTTTGATATATTTTGGAGTGATCTCAATCTGATCTCCATCACTCATTAGGTATGTATTTTTAGGATTGACTCCACATGCTATACCTGTATTTCTATGCTTGTGTATGTGGTTGTACTCTCCATGGATTGGCAAGAAAAACTTGGGTTTTATGAGTCTTAACATCAACTTTTGCTCTTCTATAGCAGCATGTCCTGAAACATGGATCTCACTAAAGTCTTGGTAAGCTACCTTTGCACCTGCTTTTATAAGATGGTTCATCACTCTTGATACACTTGCTTCATTTCCGGGAATTGCTTTTGCTGAGATGATGATTTGATCGCTTGGTTTTATCTTTATGTGTCTATGTTCGTTGATACTCATCCTGTAAAGGGCACTCATTGATTCACCTTGAGAGCCTGTTGTTACAATTAGCACTTCTCTATCATCATAAGTATTGACTTCATGTGGCTCAATGAAAATCTTTTTATCCAGATCTACATATCCAAGCTCTATAGCGATTTCAAGATTTCTCTCCATGCTTCGACCAATCACACAAACTTTTCTTCCATATTTGATACCGTGCTTGATAGCTTGGTAAACTCTGTGGATATTTGAAGAGAAGGTAGACATGATAACTCTACCTTTTGCTGAGGAGAAAATTCTATCAAATGTAGGCCCGACAGTTGCTTCTGATTTTGTGATACCCTCTTTATAGGAGTTTGTACTATCGCTAAAGAGTGCTACAACTCCCTGCTCTCCATAGTGTGCATACCGTGCCAGATCGGTTGGATATCCATCTATTGGAGTATGATCTATCTTAAAATCTCCCGTATGTATGATAGTCCCCATCTCTGTAGTGATTGCCAGTGAAGAGGCATCGATGATAGAGTGAGTTACATGGATCCACTCTATTTTGAACTCACCAATCTCATATACTTTTCTCTTTTGGATAGGTCTAAAGTAGCTTTTCTCCTTTTTGAGTCCGTGTTCATTGAACTTGTTTGCGATCATTCCCAAAGGAAGAGGTGTTCCATAGATTGGAAATTTAAACTGTTTGAAAAAGTATGGCACAGCTCCAATATGATCTTCGTGAGCATGAGTGATAATGATAGCTCTTACTTTATCTTGTATCTTTCTGATGTATGAAAAATCAGGCACGAGTATATCAACTCCATGCATATCCTCATTTGGAAAACTCATACCTATATCGATGATGATTGCATCATTGTCTGTCTCCATCACCATAAAGTTTCCACCAATCTCACCCAGACCTCCCAGAGGTGTAACTTTAACTTTTCCTCTTGTAGATGTGTCTATCTTGTTGTAGCACTCAAGAGCCTCTTTTCTGACTTGCTTGTTTGCTTCGATAGACTCTTTCATCAAAACTTCCCAATCTTCGTTTCCAAGTCTTGCAGAAAATTTTTGTGGTTTTCTTCTGTTTTTATTGTTATTGTTGTTGAACTTTTTGTTTGGACGGTTGTTGTTTGTTCTATTTTGATTGTTTGATCTGTTTTGTCTTGAGTTTTGTCTTTGATTTGGGTTTTGCCCCTCTTTTTTTGGAGCACTACTATTTTGCTTATTATTCTCTTGCATATCTTTCCTTATTATTTTAGTTTTTTAAACAATAAGTGATAAATATCAACTGAGAGTTGGTGAGGTCTAATATTTTGAGCAAGATCAAGCTCTAAAAAGATCTGTAAAATAGACTCTTTATCAAGAATGGCTTGCAAGTTTTTATAGAGAGTTTTTCTAGGAGCACTGAATGCTACCTTTAAAAATCTCTCAAACTCTTTATACTCATCATTTGAGCTAAAAATTCCATCTTTTTTGCCTCTTTTTACAAACTCTTTATACTTTGTAATCCTCAAAACAGATGAAGTCACCTTTGGAGGAGGATCAAAAGAGTCTGCTCCTACATCAAACATAACTTCAACCTTTGCAATACTATTAGCAAGGATAGCCAATGATGAAAACTCTTTATCTCCAGATGAAGATGCAAATTTTCTAGCTACTTCCTTTTGAATCATAACCAAAATTGTATGGCAATTGTTGTCAGCAAGTGCCTTTAGTATGATATTTGTCGCCACATAGTACGGCAGATTTGCGATTAGATTATACTCTTGATCTAGGAGAGAATTCTCACCCCAAACATCCAATACATCATCACAAACCAGTGTTAGCTGTCCTGAAGCTAGTTCATTTACAAACTTTTGCTTCAAAACCCCACACAACTCTAAGTCGATTTCAAAAGCACTCACTCTCTCACAATGAGCAAGCAACTTCTGTGTCAAATCACCTAAACCAGGTCCAATTTCTGCTATCGCTTTAGCATCATTGGGCATCGATTGGATGATCTTCTCTTTTACTGCTTCATCTTTGAGGAAGTTTTGTCCAAATCTCTTCTTTGCTCTAATCAAATGAAGCCTTTTTAATAATACAGCCAGACATTGTACACTAAACTTACTTATAGTTTTATAAAATTTACTCTTAAAGACTAAGACTTTTTTAAGAGTTATCTCATCTTCAAAGAGAACTTTTCATATATAGAATCTACTATATAGTCAGCAAAACTTCTTAAAAAAGGTGGCAAATTACTCTTCTTATAAATATCAACAAACTTGATATCTTTGCCATACTTATCTCTAAGTTTATCTTTGACTTTGAAATAGTTTGATATCTTATCCACAAGAATATTTTGGATCTCTTTTTTGTTTGCTATATAGATTTGCCCCTCTGCAAGCTTTTTTATCTTATCTTTACTGATGCCTCTATTTGTCGCAACATCTTCCACAAAGTTCTCATAAGCTGGGTAGAGGAGGTGGTTTTGCATATACTCTTTGCTCTCAGCTGTCATCTTTTTAAGAAGTGAAAATGGTTGCTTATATTTACCAGCTGTTAGAGTATTTTCCTTTACCCCTAGCTTTTTGGCAAGTTCACTGATGTCATAGTGAGGCATAATCACACCAATTGATCCAATAATAGCATTTTTATTTGCGATGATAGGCTTGATAGCCGAAGCGATATAATAACCTCCACTAGCAGCGATCTCATCGACATACATCGTGACAGGGAGATCTTTATTGACACTCTTTAGATACTCTGCTATCTCTGCTGAAGCACTGGGAGAACCACCGGGTGAATTCATCTTTATCACAACTGCTTTATAGCTGTCATCTTTCTTGATATCTTCTATACTCTCATAGATCTTATCAGCCAGCTCATCTGTGATAACCTCATCTATGCGAACTACAGCTATCTTATCAAATGGAGTAGAAAAAGGCTTAAACTCCACACCAAAATACTTAAGAGCCACAAAGAGCAAAAAGAGTATCTCAGCCACAAAGAGCAGTAAAAGCATATATTTTTTGATAGTAGTGAGTGATAATTCGCCCTTTAGCTTCATAATCTCTAAATCTTTTTTCATTAAAATTCCTATATTTTTAGAGGATTTTAACATAAAAAGAGGAGAAAATGTAAAAGATTATAGTTTTTATGGTAATTTTGAGCCTCTGCTTTCAGACTAACCATGCCCACATGCACTCTTTCTCATCTTTTTAAGCTCATCTCTCTTTATCCCCAGCACAAAACTCTCCTCTATCATCTCCCGCAAAAGTTTTTCATCGACTTCATCTTTAGATCCAAAATAGAGATGCCTCACCACCTTGCCCTCTCCTTGAAGCATCGGATATTTTTCTTGGAGCTTAGAACCCTTGCCAAAAGACAAAATCAACTTCTCGCCCTTCACTCTCATCATGACTATCACACCATACTCATCGTGATATGAAGTCTGTTTGACATTTTTTATCTCTCTGATTTGAGAGTATGAGAGGAGGATAGATCGGATATGGTTGAAGATATCGGCAAGGTTGCTAGTTTGTATCTTTATTGTATTGACTCATCACTGTTTTTTCACTCCAGCTAAGTATGCTTTTATGAGAATATTATATCGTTTATATACCTAAAGACTCTCGCATTGTCTTTGTCAAATTTTTAATAATCAACCCTTTAGAAAAAGTTTTATTCTTATTTTTTATACACATCTTCAAACTTTTTACCCTCTTTTATCTTCAAAATAAGTTCATTTAAACCTTTTTCTCCAACTTTTTTATACCATTTGCTCACTTCATGACCTGCTACTGCATAAGTTACGACTATATCGTTTTTGTCTATATTTTTGTTGTATTTATATGTTGCATCAATCCATGTGAGTAAATCCTCTTGTTGAGTTTTATTCATATCTCTATCAACATAAACTTTTGGTGCGATCTTTTGCATACCAATCCAAGTGGGAGGAAGCAAGATTTTTGCTTTGTTTAAATTGCTACAACCTGAAAATGTTAGAAGTAGTGTTATGATTAATGCAATATTTTTTAGCATTTTTGAGTTTTTGAGTTGTTTGTTGAGTTTGTTCATGATTTAACCTATAAACCTTGTACCTGCTATTGCAATTCCTGCACCAAGGATGATAGAAAAAAGAGTCATTGGTATTATCGCTTTTTTATCTTTTGGATATATGATTATCATGATAGGTATAGCTGTAAGAAGTGCGATGATAGAGCCTTTTAGCCAAGTTGCCATATCCCAATGCACAAAAGGGATAATAAACCCCAAAACAACCCAATGCACAAAAGCTGAAAATATCGAACTTTTCTCCACCTTTTGCATAATCATTGGAACAACATCAATAACACCAGCCACAACCCCTATACCCAATGCTATGAAAATATCGCTCATGATTTATCCTCAATTGTAATATTTGAAATTGTAACAAATTACTCCTCTATCGGTATATAAATCTCAGTTTTGAGGTTTTCAGGTTTTGTCCGCCTTGGATCTCTGTTTAGATAACTCTCAAAGGGTGGACGATCTGCTAAAGTAAAACCATTGTCAATAGCATAACTCATCATATCGGCATA
>JAVCKW010398895.1:0-58381 GCA_034780715.1 Peltospira delicata | reverse complement strand
ACCGATGTTAGCTCGTGCTCCGGAATCTGAAAGTTTGGAGTTTCTGGTGGGGCTTTTTTAATTTATGCGTAGGCTCTCTATTATCAATAAGCCATTTTTAGCTTTTATTTTCAATGACTATTTTAAGTCTAAACGGTAATACCATGAAAAATACCATGTTCAGAAAATGCTGCAACCCAGCCGCACTAATTCTGATAGAACACTAGCACACAGTTAAGTCCCCTACCGACCCTGTAACTCCACCATGCTTCCCAACACCAACGACCCAGTGCAACATATCCGACATGTTACCTATCATAGGTATTTATACATATTGAACGATGTATTGTAACATTCCATGTATTATGCCAGCCCAAACAACACAATCTGATAAAATTCTGAAACTGGTCAGGGAGGCAGGTGTGCTACGCCCACGTGACCTGGATCCTCATGGTATTCCCCGAACTTACCTCAGCCGCCTCTGTGCGGCAGGAAAACTGCAGCGAGTCGGCCGGGGACTCTATGTCCTGCCGGTAAGCAACACCACAGAACACCATGCGCTGGCCGAAGTTTGCAAACGTGTGCCCAACGGGGTGGTCTGCCTGCTGTCCGCCCTGCGCTTTCACGAAATCACCACCCAGGCGCCATTTGAAGTCTGGCTGGCGATTGATGTAAAGGCCTGGCGGCCTCGACTGGAGTACCCGCCAATACGCATTGCCCGCTTCTCAAAAGCCGCACTCCATGCCGGCATCGAGGAACACCAGATCGAAGGTGTGACAGTACGTGTATACACCCCAGCCAAAACCATTGCCGATTGTTTCAAATACCGTAACAAGATCGGCCTGGATGTTGCCATCGAAGCACTCAGGGAGTGCTGGCAATCGCGACGCTGTACCATGGACGAGCTCTGGCACTATGCCGATATCTGCCGGATGCGAAATGTCATGCGCCCTTACCTGGAAGCTATCGCTGCATGAAGCCTGTAAACAGGAGGAATACAGCGGTATCGGTGCGCAACAGATTACTGGCGCTTGCGCGTGAGCGGGGTGAAGATTTTCAGTTGATTCTGACCCGATACGGTCTGGAACGCCTCCTGTACCGTCTCAGCAAATCCGACTACCGGGATCGGTTCATTCTCAAAGGCGCGATGCTGTTCATACTCTGGAGTGACCAGCTGCATCGCCCGACACGCGATGTGGATTTTCTCGGCTTTGGTGACAATAGTGAAGCCGGTCTGCAAGCAATCTTTCGTGAACTCTGTGACATCCAGGTTAAAGATGACGGCTTAATACTGAAAGCTGACAGCGTACAGGTTGAAGTGATCCGTGATGCAGCGGAATACGGCGGCATACGCGTGAGAGTGTCCGGCGACCTGGCCGGCGCCAGAATACCAATTCAGGCTGATATCGGTTTCGGCGATGCCGTAACGCCCGAGGCGAAGGATATCCAGTACCCTGTGCTGTTGGACAACCCGGCTCCGCAGCTGAGAGCCTATCCCCCTGAAACCGTGGTCGCAGAGAAATACCAGGCACTGGTTCATCTCGGGTTTGCAAACAGCCGAATGAAAGACTTCTACGACCTCTGGATCATTGCCCACGCATTCGATTTCGACGGGCGGACATTGGCGAAAGCAATCCAGAACACCTTCTCACGCCGTCACACCGGTCTGCCGGAACAGACGCCATCGGGACTCAGCCCACGTTTCCACGAAGATCCCCACAAGAATGCCCAATGGAAGGCGTTCATCCGCAAGGGAGCACTTGCTCCCACGTCACCGCCACTGTCAGAGGTGTGTGGTTTCCTGGAAGGATTTCTTCTTCCACCCACACTGGCATTGGCGGAAAACCGAAACTTCAACGCAAAGTGGAAACCCGGTGGACCGTGGCACTGACGAAAGAACAATCCCTGCGCGAAGCCATCGCTCAAGAAGAAGCCGGGAGCCTGTCGGACTTAGGTAATCGTAGCGAGGGAAAGCCATTTTGAGTCAGATTTTTCGATCGATTGAGGCGAATAGTTATTCGTATTTAACGAGATCGATCGGAAAATATGGCCACAATGGCTTTTCCGCAGTAGATTGCTCCTAAGTTCGACAGGCTCCTGGTCTCAAGGCGCTCACTGACAAATGCAATGAGAGCCGTGAACGACTGGCAAGCCTTCGGGAGGAACTTGCCGCCATGGATTTATTACCTGTTGCCACTTCCTCCCCGCCAACATCATGCAACAGGCATGCGCCGGACAGCGCGGAAAAAAAGATCGCCCTGTTTCGCAAACTCTTCCGGGGCCGGGACGATGTCTACCCAAAACTCTGGATAAGCGAAAAAACGGGAAAGAAAGGCTATTCGCCCGCCTGTAGCAACGAATGGGTGCGTGGTGTCTGCCAAAAGCCAAGGGTGAAATGCGGCGATTGCCCGAATCAGGCATTTTTGCCGCTTACGGATCAGGTCTTTCTCGATCATCTACAAGGTCGTCATAGCATTGGCGTCTACCCTATGCTCAGGGATGAAACCTGCTGGTTCCTCGCCGCTGATTTTGATAAAGCATCCTGGCTCGATGACGTTTCCGCCTTCGTCGATACCTGCCGGGCTTTCAATACCCCAACCGCCGTGGAACGTTCACGTTCCGGTAACGGCGCCCATGTCTAGTTCTTTTTCACCACGCCGGTTCCCGCAGTCAGCGCCCGCCGTATGGGCTGCTATCTCCTCACGGAAACCATGTCGCGCCGTCATCAACTGACCATGGACTCCTACGATCGCCTGTTCCCCAATCAGGATACGCTGCCACGCGGTGGTTTTGGCAATCTCATCGCTTTGCCGCTGCAATACGAACCGCGGCAAGCTGGCAATTCGGTTTTCCTGGATACAGATTTCCAACCCCACCCGGATCAATGGCCCTATCTTGCCTCAGTGACACGAATAGCGCCGTCCACCGTGGAATCCATCGCACGCGATGCCAGCCGCCAAGGCAAGATTGTCGGTGTGCGAACCATAAACGAAGATACCAAGGATGAGACCCCATGGGATCGTCCACCCTCAGGGCGGCCAGAGAAAACAGCTGTGACAGATCCGGGTCGCTCCGGCCAATCCATGGCCTCACGCGACACTAATACATCCCTGTATGTCGTTCCCGATGAAGTGCATGCCGTGCTGGCACAACGCCTGTTTGTGGAGAAAACGGATTTGCCATCTCCCCTGCTGAACCAGATCAAACGGCTGGCCGCCTTTCAGAACCCGGACTTCTACAAAAAGCAGAGTATGCGGCTATCCACCGCATTGACGCCGCGTGTCATCAGCTGTTCCGAGGAGTTCTCCAGGCATATCGCCCTGCCCCGGGGGTGTCGGGATGAACTCGAGGCCATGCTCAAACACTATGGCAGTTCGCTATCCGTTGATGACCAGCGTCAATCCGGCTCGCCACTGGATCTCACATTCAATGGAACCCTCACCGCCATCCAGAAACAGGCCGTCAATGCCTTGCGCAAACACGATATCGGTGTCCTGGTGGCGCCGCCCGGGGTTGGCAAAACCGTGATGGGCGTCTGGCTGGTAGCCGAACGCCAGTGCAACACGCTGGTCCTGGCGCATCGCCAGCCGCTGCTCGATCAGTGGATCAATCAGCTCGCGCTCTTTTTGGGACTGAATACGAAAGATATCGGGCAAATCGGTGGCGGCAAACACAAACCCAACGGCCAACTTGATGTGGCCATGATCCAGAGTCTGGTGCGCAAGGACAAAGTGAATGATCTGGTAGCCGACTATGGCCACGTCATCGTCGACGAGTGTCACCACCTCCCCGCCGTATCCTTCGAGCGCGTTCTGGCCGAGGTAAAGGCTCGATTCATTACAGGGCTGACCGCCACACCGCAACGCCGTGACGGACATCACCCCATTATCACAATGCAATTGGGTCCCATTCGTTTTACCGTGAATGCCCGAGACCAGGCGATACATCGCCCATTCCATCACAAGCTGATTGTCCGTGAGACGGGATTCAAACTAGATGATGATGAAAACCCGCGCATCCAGATGCTCTACCAGCAACTCGCCGCTGATGAACACCGCAACAATATGATCATCAGCGACGTGCTACAGGCACTGGAAGCCGACCGTTCACCGATACTGCTCACGGAACGCAAAGATCACCTCGAGTACTTTGCCGATAAGCTGCGAGGTTTCACTCGTCACCTGATCATCCTGCGGGGCGGAAAAAGCGCCAAAAAACGTCGTGACGATCTGGAACGACTGGCAGCCATCCCCGATAACGAAGAGCGACTGGTGCTTGCCACAGGGCGCTACATTGGAGAAGGATTTGACGACGCACGACTGGACACCTTGTTTCTGGCGCTACCCGTATCATGGAAAGGAACATTGATTCAGTACGCCGGCAGGCTACACCGCCTGCATCCCGACAAAACCGAAGTCCGCATCTATGACTATGTGGATCACAATGTTCCCATGCTTGCCAGAATGTTTGAGAGACGTTTACACGGATACCGTGCAATCGGTTACAGCACCGAAGAAAATGAACTTGGGCTTTAAGCGGATACTTTACGGACCAGAACAGCAAATCAACACAGCAAAAAAAACGGAAAAACGCTTCTCTTCACCTCCACGGTGCCTGCCAGTGCCAGTCACTCCCACTCCATTATCAATAAGCCTTTTTTAGCTTTTATTTTCAATGACTTAATTACCTGCTGAATGATAATACCATGCTCAGAAAATCCTTCAAAATGCTCGAAAATTTGAAGATTGAACTTGAGTACACTGCACCCTGAGCGACCTTTCGGCTTTGCCTTCAAGGCAATACCCCCTGCCCTCGCAGGAAATAGATCACCGCAAACAGGTAATATATGGCTAATTGTTAATT
Organism: Peltospira delicata; assembly: GCA_034780715.1. Lineage (NCBI taxonomy): Eukaryota > Metazoa > Mollusca > Gastropoda > Neomphalida > Peltospiridae > Peltospira > Peltospira delicata. The sequence goes on along the minus strand of JAVCKW010398895.1, from coordinate 53,539 downwards.
ACATTGACAATTAGCCATATCCCTTGGATCATACAGATGCACAAAGCAACCAGAAACCACCATGACCTATATCCCCCGAAACGCGGAATCCCGGCTTCAACATTTCGCCAGCGGCTATCCGGTTGTTGTCGTCACCGGACCGCGCCAGTCCGGTAAGTCCACCCTGGTGCGACACGCCTTTCCGGAGTACCGCTATGTTTCTCTCGAGGATCTCGACCAAAGGGAGTTTGTCGAAACGGATCCTCGGGGGTTTCTGAATCAGTTTTATGGGGGCGCCATTCTGGATGAAGCACAGCGCTGCCCTGCCCTGTTTTCTTATCTCCAGACACGTGTTGATGAGCAGCAACAACCCGGTGAATTTATCCTGACGGGATCCCAGCAGTTTGGCCTTTTATCCGGCATCACACAGAGTCTGGCAGGCAGAGCCGCATTGCTGACGCTACTGCCCATGAGCTACGGCGAATTACAGCGATCAGGAAAAATCGGCCAGAACCTCGACAAGATACTCTTCGATGGGGCCTATCCCCCCATCTTCGACCGTGGACTGGATCCCCATCCCTGGTATGGAAACTATGTTCGCACTTATCTGGAACGCGACGTCCGGCAATTGATCAAGGTACAGGACCTGGGCACGTTTCAACGCTTCCTGAAATTGTGTGCCGGACGAACCGGTCAACTCCTCAATCTTTCCTCGCTGGCCAATGATGCTGGTATTACGCATAACACAGCCAAAGCCTGGATTTCCGTATTGGAAGCCAGTTACATCGTGCATCTGTTGCCGCCGCACCACCAGAATTTCAACAAGCGTCTGGTCAAAACACCCAAACTCTATTTTCTGGATACCGGTCTCGCGACATGGCTACTCGGCATCCAAACCTGCGAACAACTGGCTACCCATGTTCAACGGGGCGCCTTGTTCGAAACCTGGGTCATCAGTGAATTGCTCAAGGCTCGATATAACGCGGGTGAAACATCGAACCTTTATTTCTGGCGTGATCGTTCAGGACATGAGGTAGATCTGCTGATTGATCATGGAACAGAACTGTCGCCACTGGAAATCAAATCCGGGCAGACCATCAACCGCGACTATTTCAAGGGACTGGAATTCTGGAAAAAACTGGCAGGTGAAACCGCCGGAAAAGCGTGGCTGGTTTATGGTGGTGACACCCCGCAAACACGCTCCGATGTCACTGTACTACCGTGGCATGAAATTAACCCTGAGCAGATTGTTATGACTGTATGATTTAGCCATCATTCCTTATCCGCGTCTATCCTACCGAGATCTTCCAGCGCGCTTTCAGTCATGACTATCTTGTTCTTTTTCTTCAGCTTGATGACCGCAGGATCAAAGTTTTCCTGAATATCCCGATAATTTTTTCCCAGCCACACGTTCGCCCGGTCAATCTCTTCTGCCAGAAGTTTTTCCACCTGCACGTAATCGGCCACCAGTGCATTGCAGTCTGATAAAAAGTGACGCCAGCGAATCTGCTTCAGCGTTCTTTCATTGGTAAAAACAAAAAACCGGTGAGGATCATCATCCCAATCCTTGTCGTGTATATATACAGCAGGAGGTCGCCGGGCATTTTCTTCACTCAATGCCAACCAACGTTCCCGTTGGTAGCCATACCAGCGGCTTCTCAGCTCATCCAACTGAGCCTCCTGTCCCGCCGCGTCAATTTTCATATCCCAAAGAACCCCGCCCTTTTCCTGCTTGCCGTGGTTTTTGCTTTCGACATATTCATGGGGAATGAGCTGACGAATCATTTCATCGCCCGCAGATTCGATCTCATCCAGCACATAGGTAGCCAGGGAAGTTAAAGTCGCATAGTAAAACTGCTCTTGCATGAGCAATCTGATCCAGGAAGGGTGCTGGCAGGCGTAGTATTCAAACCCTTTGTAATCCGGAAAGTCCCGCTTGCGTGACTCTTCCTGAAAAAGGTAGTCAGCATAGTCATAATCATAGAGTGTCGGAAAATCCAGCAGAGTCTTACCCTCCGCCATGCATTCATTGAGATAGATATAATCTTCACCAATGCCCGTTGTCAGAAGCCTTGCCCAGTTCAGCTGATTGAGGTTGGATAAGTCCATATCATTCCAAACCTCATCAGTCTCGTCAGTCCGGCATTTGATGCCAAGCAAATCATCCAGCAATACGCGCTGTATTCTACGCCTTGCATCTTCATCCATGGTTGCCCGGAAGGTTTCCTGTTCCCGGGCTGACCAGGCATAATAATGTGCATCCGCTGCAATGAGTGCCTTGCGTGCGACCACCAACAGCTTTTGCCTGTCAAGGTGGGCCAGTTTGTAAGCCTTATCCTTCATTCACGAAGACGCCATGTCTACCAGGTGTGCCCCAACTAAAGCGGGAAACAGCAGGTTTCAGCCCCCCTCCACTATTCAACTACTCTGATACCATAACTGTGCCAATCTCCCTCTCATGGTATCGCTGGATGTTGCATGACCGCCCGCAAAAAAAGACCATGGAAAATACCATTGATAATGCAGATTACATGGTGATTTATACGAACTTACCCCATACAAATCAAAGCCTTATAAATTCCGGTCATTCCCTCTCCATTCTCAATAAGCCTTTTTTGTCTTTCATTTTCAATGACTTATTTTTTCTGGAAATGATAATACCATGCAAAATACCATGTTCAGAAAATCCTTCAAAATGCCCTTAACAAGCAGTCACCTGGACGCTTCCACCCAGGCGCTCCCAAGCATTCCCAGTCAGAAATATACAAACATTGACAATCTTTGTATATTTAAACTAAAATTCTTTGCGGAACAGTCTACCCTCGAAGGCTATTTATGCATATATCACTCACGCCTGAACTGGAATCCCGCATAAAAGCCAGGGTGGAAACAAGCCTGTACAACAATGCGAGTGAAGTCATCCGTGAAGCGCTCCGCTTTATGGAAACGCATGAAGACTGGATTCACGAGATCAAACTGGCCCAACTTCGTGAGCAACTGAAAGTCGGGATTGATCAACTGGACAAGGGAAAAGGTATCGCAATCGGATCAAGATCAGCACTCAACACCCTGTTTGACGATATCGAAAGCTGACCTTCATGGCGTCCCGTCAACTCGTCATTGCGCCTGTGGTCAAAACTGACCTCAAAGAGCTTTACCGATACGGTTTACGGCAGTGGGGACAAGCACAATCTGAAAGCTACCTGGCTGCTATAAAGAACCAGTTCTGGTCGCTGACTCAACACCCCCTTATGGGCACCGAGCGCAACGAACTCCTGCCAGAAATCAGAAGCCTCCCAATAGAAAGCCATACCCTGTTTTACCGTGTGACTGCGGACACGGTTGAAATCATCTGCGTACTACATGGCCGCCAGGATCCACAACGCCATCTGAAATAGACTGTTTCAGTGTGCGAACATTTCAAGCCCCCTAATACCATGCCAGCACCAATCTGCCTTACATGGTATCGCTGTTTTCTGCCTCGCTACCCGCAAAAAATACCATTGATAATGCAGATTACATGGTGATTTACGCTGACTTACCCTTTACAAATCAAAACCTTATAAATCCCAGTCACTCCCACTCGATCGTCGCTGGCGGCTTGCCGGAGATATCGTAGGCGACTCTGGAAATCCCATTGATTTCATTGATGATCCTGCGAGAAACGAGGTCGAGGAAGTCATACGGCAGATGGGCCCATCGTGCCGTCATGAAGTCGATGGTTTCCACCGCTCGCAGTGCAACCACATAGTCGTAACGGCGACCGTCCCCCATGACCCCAACTGAGCGGATCGGCAGGAAAACGACAAAAGCCTGTGAGACTTCATCATACAGATCATGCTCGCGCAGCTCGGTGATAAAGATATCATCAGCCAGCCGAAGCAGATCGGCAAATTCCCTCTTCACCGCGCCGAGGATTCTCACGCCCAGACCGGGACCGGGGAAAGGGTGGCGATAGACCATTTCTCTTGGCAGCCCCAGCTCCACACCAATCGCCCTCACCTCGTCTTTGAACAGCTCCCGCAGTGGTTCGACCAGTTCCAACTCCATATCGTCAGGGAGACCTCCCACGTTATGGTGAGACTTGATTACCTTGGCCTTCCCGGTTTTGCCTCCTGCCGATTCGATGACATCGGGATAGATCGTACCCTGCGCGAGCCATCTGGCATTCTTGAGTTTGCGCGCCTCTTCTTCGAAAATCTTGATAAAGAGGTTGCCGATAATCTTTCGCTTCTTCTCCGGATCCTCCTCACCTTCGAGCGCCGCAAAGAAACGATCCTGAGCATCGACCCGAATAACATGCACACCCATGTGTTCCGCAAAGGTGTCCATCACCTGGTCACCTTCGTGCAGTCGCAACAGGCCGTTATCCACAAAGACGCAGGTCAATTTATCGCCAATAGCTTCATGCAATAGCGCCGCAACCACCGATGAGTCCACTCCGCCGGAGAGGCCCAGCAAGACTTCGTCGTCACCAACCTGTCGGCGGACATCTGCGATGGTTTCTTCAATAATCGCCGTGGGTTTCCACAACGCCTCACAGCCACAGATATCGAGTACAAACCGGCTTAGTATCTCTTTGCCCTTTTTCGTGTGCGTGACTTCAGGGTGAAACTGGAGACCATAAAAATGGCGTGTTTCATCTGCGATTCCGGCAATGGGCGCATTTTCGGTGCTGGCCATCAAGATGAAGCCTTCCGGCAAGGTCACAACATGATCACCGTGAGACATCCATACATCCAGCAGACCATATCCCTCCGGCGAACGTTCATCCTCGATACCATCGAGCAGCTGCGTATGCCCTCGCGCCCGAACCTTGGCAAAGCCATACTCCTGCTCTGTGGCGGTCTCGACCTCGCCCCCCAAATGAGCCGCCATCGTCTGCATGCCGTAACAGATTCCAAGAACCGGAACGCCAAGTTCATAAATCACATCGGGCGCTTTGGGTGGATTATTATCAATCACTGACTCGGGACCGCCCGAAAGAATGACGCCCTGGGGGGCAAATTCACGAACGTCTTCGTTCGTCATATCCCAAGGATGAATCTCGCAGTAGACACCAATTTCACGAACACGGCGCGCAATCAACTGAGTGTACTGAGCGCCGAAATCAACGATCAGGATACGGGAGGAGTGTATATCTTTATGCATAAAAAAAACCTGCAGCGATTCTGGCACACTGTTTCGCGAAACAGTGTGCCAGCGAAACACAAGAAAATGTAGACCTGAATCCCGGGTGCAAATGTGGATAATTAGTACAAACTTTTGATTTTACGGTGAAACGTATAGTCTGCACCAACCACCGTGGTTAAGCCCTGGATTCAGCTGTTCGATTTAATCTGGAGCAGGCGACGGCTTACCTGACCCGGATCATTGTGGCTGTCAGTCGACCCGGTAGTTGGGGGCTTCCTTGGTGATACTGACATCATGTACATGGCTTTCGCGCATACCTGCCGACGTGACACGAACGAATTGGGGCTTCTCGCGCATCTCTTCCATAGTGGCGCAACCGACGTAACCCATACTGGCCCGAATGCCGCCCACCATTTGGTGAATGATCGCTGACAGCGCGCCCTTGAACGGCACCCTGCCCTCAATGCCTTCCGGCACCAGCTTGTCAACAGCGTTCTCACTCTCCTGGAAGTAACGGTCACTGGAACCCTTGGCCATGGCGCCCAGAGAACCCATCCCGCGATACGATTTATAGGAACGCCCCTGATAGAGTTCGACCTCTCCCGGCGCCTCCTCAGTACCGGCGAACATGCTGCCCAGCATCACCGTGTAGGCGCCGGACGCCAATGACTTGGCGACATCGCCGGAATAGCGGATACCGCCATCAGCGATCAGGGGAACCCCGGTATCCTTGAGCGCCTCAGCGACATTGGTCACCGCCGTGATCTGCGGTACGCCGACACCGGCGACAATTCGAGTGGTACAAATCGAGCCGGGTCCGATGCCGACCTTGACACCGTCAGCGCCCACGGCAACCAGATCCAGCGCCGCCTTCGCCGTGGCGATATTGCCACCGATTACCTGGATCTGCGGGTAGGTTTTTTTCACCCAGGCGACGCGATCGAGAACCCCCTGTGAATGGCCGTGCGCGGTATCCACGACAATGACATCTACGCCCGCATTGACCAATGCATCGACGCGCTCTTCGGTGCCATAACCCACACCAACTGCAGCGCCGACGCGAAGACTGCCCTGCCCATCCTTGCAGGCATCCGGGTAATCAGATGACTTCTGAATATCCTTGACCGTAATCAGGCCTCGCAGCTGGAAGGCATCATTGACAACCAGCACTTTTTCAATCCGGTGCTTGTGGAGCAGAGCCTGAACCTCTTCGGTGCTAGCTCCTTCCTTGACGGTAATGAGCTTGTCCTTGCGCGTCATGATGTTGCGAACGGGATCATCCAGCCGGGTTTCAAAACGCATATCACGACTGGTCACGATACCGACCAGCTCTTCACCATCGACCACCGGCAACCCGGAAATATGATTGGCCTGGGTAATCTCCAATACATCCCGAATAGGCTGATAAGGCGACACCGTCAGCGGCTCCTTGATCACACCGCTCTCAAATTTCTTGACCTTTTGAATCTCCCCTGCCTGGGCGTCAATACTCATGTTTTTATGGACAATTCCAATACCGCCCTCCTGAGCCATGGCAATGGCCAGTCTGGCTTCAGTCACCGTGTCCATTGCTGCAGACATCAGCGGAATATTCAATTCGATATCGCGGGTCAATCGCGTCTTGAGCGAGACATCCTTGGGCAGAACGGTTGAATGGGCGGGGACGAGAAGAACATCATCGAAGGTGAGCGCTTCCTGGAGAATTCGCATGAGCATTTCTTGGTTATATTGAACGGGATCGCATTGTAGCGTAAATGCCCGTCAGGAATACAGTGGCACAGTGGTTTTCAGCATGAACCAAACACGGAATCCTGCTTTTGGCGGTAAATTTGGTGGCCGGGCTGATTCTGGGGTATATTGCCCCTGCGTTATCTGATTTTCATCAGTAAACAGTATCCTGGCTCGGAACGTTCAGTTGCTTGAGATTTTGGCTGCAGGCGAGGTTGGTTTGGTCGTTCCAAATGCCTCTCTCCTGTAATCGGAAAAGCACGTATCGGAAGACCCGGCAAGCGATGGCTGTTGATGAACGGAAACCACCCATGAAACCAAAGATCTTTATCACCGAGTTGGAGGAATTCTATATTATGAAAAATCTATTGCTGGCACTGACCATCATCAGCCTGGCCGTCCTGGGTACAGCCTGTGCGACTGACAGCTCTACCGGAAAGGAATCATCTGCCGCAGCGGCAGCCATTGCAGCCGCCAAGGAATCCCGCAAAGCAGCGGCAGGCAACGAGTGGCGGGATGTTGGCAAAATGCTCAAGAAAGCCGAAAAGCTGGCTGCCGAAGGCAAGAATGAAGCCGCCATCAAACTGGCCAAGAAAATCCAGAAGCAAAACGAAGTGGCCATGATGCAGGCCGAACAACAGAAAAACGCCGGTCCCCGCTTCTAACCCTGGCAAGAACCATACAACCCACCACAGAAAGCCGGCTTTACGCCGGCTTTTTCATGAGCCCAGATGACCTCCATTTCCACCAAAATCTACAGCGTTTCCGAACTCAACGGCATTGCAAGAAGTATTCTCGAAGCGGAACTGTCCGATATCTGGCTTGAGGGCGAGATCAGCAATCTTGCCCAACCCGCTTCCGGCCATCTCTATTTCTCGCTCAAGGACAGCAAGGCGCAGATTCGCTGCGCGATGTTCCGCAATCGCGGGCGTTACCTGAAATTCCGCCCGGCATCCGGTGCACAGGTTCGCATCCTTGGAAAGATCAGCCTCTACGAACCGCGTGGCGATTATCAAATGATCGTCGAGACGATGGAGCCGGCCGGGGAAGGCGCGTTGCAGCAAGCCTTCGAACGCCTCAAAGAAAAGCTCTGGAAAGCGGGACTGTTCAATGACGCCGACAAGCAGGCGTTGCCACCGATGCCCGGCACCGTCGGGATAGTCACCTCACCCACCGGGGCCGCCATCCAGGACATACTTCAGATTCTGCGCCGCCGCTATCCACTGCTCAAGGTAATCATCTATCCCGTACAGGTCCAGGGTGATGCCGCCGCCGGGCAGATCACGCAGGCCATTCAGACAGCCAACGAGCGCAAGGAATCCGATCTGCTGGTGGTTACGCGCGGAGGCGGCTCACTCGAAGATCTGTGGCCGTTTAACGACGAAGGTGTAGCCAACGCAATCTACAATTCACAACTTCCGATCGTCAGTGCTGTCGGCCACGAGATCGACTTTACCATTGCAGATTTCGTCGCTGATGTCAGGGCGCCCACACCATCCGCCGCTGCAGAAATGATCTCACCCGACAAGGACAACCTGCTGGCGGAAATCGATGCCATTCGCAGCGCCATTCGCGCCTTTGCAAACACCACGATTCAGCATGACAAAGCCGCTGTCACCACATTGCAGAAGAGGCTGGAACGTTGCAATCCGGAGGCGCTTCTCCAGCGCCAGGCACAGATGCTGGATGAGTTGGAAGGACGGCTTTCGCGCTTCCTTCAGGGACGTCTGGCACTCACCGGACAACGCCTGCTGGCAAACAGGAATGCCCTGCTGGGGCAACACCCGGGCCATCAGATCGACCTCTGTCGAGAAAAACTCTCCCACCAGGCCCATCACTTGCTTGAGACTGTAAACAGCGCCTTTAACCGCCGTCAAAACCGGCTTAAATCCCTCTCCTCCGAACTCACCCTGTTAAACCCGCTCAATGTCCTCGGACGTGGCTATGCTATTGTTTCCAGGGAAGATACAGGCCGTATTGTCAGCAGCGCGGCTGAGTTACAGACCAATGAGAGCGTGGCCATCCGGTTCAAGGATGGCAAGCGACGGGGGCGGATTACCGACTGATCCAGCGTAGTATCACGGGATTCAAAACCCCGACAGGCCCCGCACCGCCAACACCAGCAATGGCGTGGTGTAGAGGTACTGGATCAGATTGACACGCTCCGACTCCCGGTAGGAAAGCAGAACCAGTTCGACACCATAGAAAAGCACCAATAAGTGGGCCGCAACCAGCCAGTAAACCTGGTCGATATCCGAGAGGCCAACCACGCCCGGCAGAATCAGAGCGGTCGTGACCACCAAAAAGTCAATCGGCCTCGCCTCCAGGCGCTTGTCACCGGAAAATTCGATGGCAATAAAAATCACCACCGCAAGAATTGAGAAAAACACCTTGATGCCAAGGCGATAGGCGTCAAAAATCTCCGGGGACGTGTACATCAGGAACAGGACACCGCTCGCTGTCAAATAGTAGATGAAGCGAATAAACCAACCGGACAGTTTCTCCGTCACCTGCCGGGGACGCATTACAAAAAAGAGGGACCATAAACCGGCGGCAATAATGCCGACTTCAAAAGAGACCTCATTCAGCACCAGGGTCCCCAGTACCAGATAGGCCACAATCGCAATCGTAGCGGTATTTCGCGCCAACAAAGGGAGGTGGTTGCGTTTTCCAATCACTCGCATTCGCCGCACCGGCCCATACATCAGGCGGTTGATCAGGCCGGCACCGGGCAAGCGGCCCCGCAAGACCGTCAATTTGATGAAAGTGCTGACCAGCAACAAGAACACTAGAAACAGGGCCAGCACAAAGGTGTCACCTTCATTCCGGAATATCAGCGCCGTCACGATAATCATCGACTGCAACAGATAGATGACAAACACCGAGCCATACTGCCGGAGACCCGCCTGCAACAGCTGGTGATGAATATGAGACTTGTCCGGCAGGAAAAAAGACTTGCCCTGAAGCTTGCGGGAGACGATGACATACACCAGATCGATCAGCGGCATACCCACGATCAGCAGCGGCAGGAAAGCACTGAGCTGCGTCCCTTCCCGTTGGGTCAAATAGATTGACATGACCGCCAGCGAAAAGCCCAGAAACTGACTGCCGCCATCCCCCATGAACACTTGGGCGGGGTGACTGTTGAACAATAGAAAACCCATGACGCTGCCCGTCAGCACCACGGAAATCAGGACAACATCAGTGGCACCGGCATTGAATGCAAAACCGGCCAATGCAATCAGACTCAGCAGGGCGATCCCGCCGGCCAGTCCGTCCAGTCCATCGGCAAAGTTGACGGCATTGACCACCGCAAGAATAAAAAATACCGTGAGCGGGATACTGAACAGCGGTGAAAGCGCTATGCCATGGCCAAAGAGCGAAAACCGGAAGATCTGAATATCGCCATAGACAGCGACGACAATAGCGGCGGCAATCTGTACCACAAACTTTAGTCTGAAGTTCAGATCGTAGGCATCATCGAGAACCCCAAAGACAATGATCAGGGTCGCGCCGAGCAGGTAGCTGCTGAGCGCCGCACCAATCGTCAACCAGAGCACCAAGGGCACCGTTGCACCCAGGATCATCGCAACCCCCCCGACCCGGGGGATGGGCACTTGATGCACCTTCCGCTGGTTGGGAATATCGACTAGACCAAAGTGATACCCCATCTGCTTGACGGGAGGGATAAACACCATCGTCAATAGCATGGCGACAATAAATCCGGAAATATAGACCATCGCCTAGTTCCCCTCTTGGATGCCATGAGGTGATTGGGACCGGTATGGCTCGGTGGCAAGCTGTATTTTCTGGTGGTTCAAAATAGGGGAAAGCTCAATAAAACAGATCATCGGATTTTAGTGGAGCTCAATCAGAAAATCCGTTACCCGATTCGGCTTTTGAGAAGTGGTGCCGACTTTTTTAGGGTATTGCGTCAAGGTTCTCATCGCGGATCGAACGGGAGCACGCCGCCACGGGAACCGGCCAACTTGATACCGTACCCACCCACGGAAATAGGGGTGGATCTCAACCCTGACATCAATCACTTATTGGCAGGAATCCACCCAGTAACCCGGGATGCAGATCAGCCTTCCTTCACTCCATATCAATGGTATCCGGGATCGCAGCCACAGCGGAACATCCCACTCCTGCAACAGTCGTTTGACGGAGCGACGCCCTCTCCCCGGAAGCACAATCACCTCCCCGCCGCGTCGAGGATGCACCTCCACTGTATCGACTGCACGGAGCCGGGGAATGGCCCGAAGCAGCTGCGAGGATTCCAGCGTAAAATTCAACGACTCAATCACCAATGCGCCATCCAATCGCCACTTGATACCGTCAAAACCGACAGCAGCTTCCAACCGATCCTTGTAGAGTCGCCCCTGAAACTGCCTGATGTTATGGCCACCCGCCTGGAATAGAAAACCGCCCTTCCCGCCACCATGCACTATTTGTCGTTCAAGCACCTGTAATTGCCGTCGGGACAGGCGAACCTCCGGTTGGTGGGAATGGAGCCAGAAACGCAACAGGTTCAGGCGTCTCTCAGGCGTAAGGGGCAACAGGGCTGCGACTTTCAATGTTCCCGTTCCCTGCTCATAGCCTGCCGCCAGATCAATCCCGGCAAGCTCTTCGGCCAACAGACGCTGTGAAGATTGCAGCTCGGCGGCACGAAACAGACATGCCACGGAACCCGGCCATCGGGAAGTGATATCCGGAATGACCACCTGGCGCAGGTAGTTGCGGTCGAAACGCGTATCCCGGTTGGACGGGTCATCAATCCAGGATATGTCTCGGCTTGCAAGAAAACCGACCAGCTGGCTGCGCCTGTAGCGTAACAGCGGCCGCAGCAACAGACCCCGTGAAAATGGGCGCTTGACCGGCATCGCTGCCAGACCATCTGTTCCCGCCCCTTTAAGCAGGTGCAGCAGCATCGTCTCCACCTGGTCATCCTGATGATGGGCGGTCAGCAGTACCTCATCCCCCTGCAGGCTTGCGGCAAGTGATGCATACCGCTCCCGCCGCGCCGCCGCTTCAAGGCTTTCCCCTCTGGATTGAACAACCTGCACCCGATGCACCTGGAGGGGGAGATCACGCTCACGGCATAACGCCTCACAAAAGAGGGTCCAGCCATCCGCCTCACGCTGCATCCCGTGGTGGATATGAACGGCCCTGATCGGCTTGCCCAATCTGGTCCGCAATTCCGTCATCGCCACCAACAACGCCACGGAATCAGCGCCGCCGCTCAGAGCGATGCAGTAGCCGGTAACGGCAGGGAGGGAGTGGAAGACTTCCAGCAGCGAAACGGGGTCGAAAGAGGTGTCGGCGTTCAAGCCGATCCCCTGATCACAGCGGTGGACGGGACTGGATCAGCCGTTGAATTGGCCATAAGACATCAGCCGATCATAGCGCCGCTGTACCAGCTCATCCCGGGGATAGCTCTTCAGCTGCTTGAGCGCCGCATCCAGGGAGAGCGCGATGGCGCTGCTGACGGCATCGAGATCGCGATGAGCGCCGCCCAGAGGCTCAGGAATAATTTCGTCGATGAGTTTGAGTTCCTTGAGCTTTTGCGCCGTAATGCCCAATGCTTCGGCGGCATCGGAGGCCTTGTCGGCACTTTTCCACAAGATCGACGCGCAGCCTTCCGGAGAGATTACGGAATAGGTGCTGTACTCCAACATCATGACATGGTCACCGACGCCGATGGCCAAGGCGCCGCCGGAACCACCCTCGCCGATTACGGTACAGATGATCGGGACCGTGATCTCCGACATTTCCATCAAATTGCGTGCAATGGCTTCGCTCTGCCCCCGCTCTTCGGCGCCGACGCCGGGATAGGCGCCCGGCGTATCGATCAATGTCAGAATCGGGATGCGGAAACGCTCTGCCAGGCGCATCAACCGCAGCGCCTTGCGATAACCTTCCGGCCGCGGCATACCAAAATTGCGTTTGAGCTTCTCCTTGGTATCGCGTCCCTTCTGATGGCCGATAATCATAACGGTCTGATCATTGAAGCGGGCAAGACCGCCCACGATGGCCGGATCATCCTTGAACGCCCGATCACCATGAAGCTCACGGAAGTCGGAAAAGAGGGATTTGGTGTAGTCGAGCGTATAGGGTCGCAACGGATGACGGGCCAGCTGGGATACCTGCCAGGCCGTGAGCTTGGAGAAAATCGACTCGGTCAGGCTACGCCCCTTCTCCTCCAGACGCGCAATCTCGTCGCCCAGGTTGACCCCGCTGCCATCACCGACATATCGAAGCTCATTGATTTTAGCTTCCAGCTCGGCGATCGGTTGTTCAAAATCGAGATAATCCGGATTCATATTGCGCCAGTTCAGGAGGAAATTGGGTATTTTATAGAAATAGCTGAACCATTCATATAGCGTACGTTATACGAATCACCCGGCTCCATGGGAGTCAGCTTTTCTCCCAGATATATTCAACGATCTCCAAATCGAAGCCGCCCAGAGCATGAAATTTCTTCGGCGCACTCAGCAGCCGCATCTTGCGAACGCCAAGATCGACCAGAATCTGGGCGCCCACACCAAAGGTCCTGAGATCTTCCGGTGTGTCGTCCGCCTTGTTTTTGGCCGCCCCGCTATCCGCACCCAGCCGCTGAATTCGTTCGATCAAATGCTGGTTGGACTCCGGCTGGCGCAGGATGACGATGACACCGCAACCATCATCCGCAACCCGCCGCATGGCATCATGAAGCGGCCAACCAAACCCCTCGCCGGTGATATAGAGTTGATCGGCCAATGTATCCTGCAAGTGAACCCGCACCATCGCCGCCTGATTCCCGGCGATATCACCCTTGACGAGCGCAAAATGAATATGTCCGGAGATATGGTTCTCGTAGGTGATCAGGTTGAACTCGCCAAACTGCGTTTCGATGAGAGTCTCGGCAACCCGCTCCACTGATTTCTCATGCTTGACACGATAATGGATCAGATCCTCAATGGTGCCCATCTTGAGCTGATGTTCGGCTGCAACCTTCTCCAGATCAGGCCGGCGCGCCATCGAGCCATCTTCGTTCAATATCTCGACGATCACCGCCGCCGGCTCCAGACCGGCCAGACGCGCCAGATCGCAACCCGCCTCGGTATGTCCGGCGCGGGTCAATACGCCGCCGGCCTTCGCCATGAGCGGGAACACGTGCCCCGGCTGCACAATATCTTCCGGCCTGGCATTGGGCGCGATTGCCTGTCTGACAGTGTGGGCGCGATCATAGGCTGAAATACCGGTTGTGACCCCCTCCGCCGCCTCGATGGAAACGGTGAAGTTGGTGCCATGAGTATCCGTGCCCTGCTCCACCATCAACGGCAAGGCCAACTGCTTGCAACGCTCGCGGGTTAGTGTCAGGCAGATCAGGCCGCGGCCGTATTGGGCCATAAAGTTGATGTCCTCCGGCCTGACCATGGATGCGGCCATCAACAGATCGCCTTCGTTTTCACGATCCTCGTCATCGACAATAATGACCATCTTGCCGGCGCGAATATCATCGAGAATTTCTTCTACAGTATTAAATGCCATAACCTTTCCACTTGTGACGACTTACCGGTACGCCGTCAAGTCAGGTTGGACGGCGCACCGGGAGCAGCGAATTAACCCAGTTGGTTGTGATCCATGAAACCCGATGCGGCGAGCAGGGTTCGACTGATATCCGGGTCATCTTCACGATCAGCGGACTCACCGTCACGCCCCAGTATCAGCCGCTCCAGATAGCGCGCGATGATATCGACTTCCAGATTGACGCGTGTACCAACCGCAGCGTCACTAAGGTTGGTCTGTTCCAGGGTATGCGGGACGATATTCAAACCAAAGGCATCACCCTCGATGCTGTTAACGGTCAGACTGATCCCCTGAACGCAGATAGAGCCCTTGGCCGCGATATAGCGCAACAGGGATTCAGGAGCCCGAATCAGCACCCGGATCGAGCGCCCATCATCCTCCATCGCCACGATCTCACCAACACCATCGACGTGGCCGCTGACCAGATGACCGCCCAGGCGGGTCGTTGGTGTCAGCGCCTTTTCGAGATTGACGGGAGACCCCTTCTGCAAGGAACCCAGCGTGGTACAGGCCAGCGTCTCGTTCGACACATCAGCCATAAAATGATTCGCTGAGAATTCAATGACCGTCAGACAGACGCCGTTGACGGCGATACTGTCACCCAGCGCCACGTCACTCATATCCAGCTTGTTGACGCCGATATCAAAGCGTTGATCACCACCTTGCGGAGAGGCGCCCCGGATCGCCCCGACGGCTTCGATTATTCCAGTAAACATCAGGTCAGTACCCTTTGAGGTTGAGAGGGTTCCAGCGTCACACAGTAACAACTCAATGGCAATGCCGTGGTGGTGCTGAACTCGGCACCGGCAGCCACGGCGGCACGGGCGATGGCCTCGGCATCATCCAGCCGGTCATACAACGCATGCATAGCGCCCAGTGCAAACTCCGCGCCCGAACCAATTGCCCAGAAACGCGTATATTCAAACACTTCACGCAGGGAAAAAACACCGAAAATACCGGTGGGATTGATCAGCAGGGCATCGATCTGTGTCGATTCGTAAGCATCCTCCGCATCCTCTTTGGGATTGAGGAAATACCGCTCTTTCAATACCGGATGCAGCTTGAGGAAGCTGTCGAAAATCAGTCGTCTGCCGCGAAAGTCCAGTCCCTCATTGCTCTCACAGGCACTCTGCAAGACCATCTGGTGAGCGGCGCTCCCTACAATACCTATGTGTGTCCCATGGGTCTGAAATATCTTGTCGTATCCCGCATCGAGAGCGGCCGCCTGGCGGGTGTCGCCAAAGGTCGTCAGACTGTCCGCCGCGATACAGGCCACACCGTTCTTTTTTACAACCACTATGGTTGACATGCCAACCCCGCTGTAATGCGCCAATCATTTCCCACTGCGATGATTTCCCTGATATCCAGCGCCAGGCGTTCATCCATCCGGCTGAAGCCCAGGGAGGCAAGGCCGCGAGCCTGGTTTCCCATTAAATGTGGCGCCATATAAATGACCAGTTCATCGACCAGCGACTGTTCCAAAAAGGCGCCGGCCAGTGTGGCGCCCGCCTCCACATGACATTCATTGACTTCGAGATCAGCCAGCAGAGGCAACACCGTCCTCAGATCAAGACGGCCGTCTTTCGCGGGAGCCTGCAGCAGTTGCACCCCCCGGTTGAGGAGCGTTTGTTCGCGCCCTTTGTCATCACAATCATGGATTACCATCAGGCGGCCGTCATCACCGATAATTCGGGCATCGGGCGATAGTTTTAGTTGGCTGTCCAGTACCACTCGCAAGGGCTGGTGCGGCGGCAGGTCACTGCCCAGCGTCCCGGCGCTGATGCGAACATTCATGGAAGGATCATCCGCCAGAACGGTGCCAATACCGGTCAGGATTGCGCCACTTCGCGCCCGTAAGCGTTGTACGTCGGTGCGTGCAGGCGGCCCGGTAATCCACAGGCTCTCACCGGAAGCCATTGCCGTGCGACCATCCAGGCTCATCGCCATTTTCAGCCGCACCCAGGGCAGCCCGGTTTTCATGCGTTTAATAAATCCCGGATTCAGGAGTGCCGCCTCGGCGGCCATCAAACCGCAATCGACCTTGATACCATGATCCCGGAGTTGGCGAATACCCTGGCCGGATACCAGCGGATTGGGATCTTCCATCGCCACAACGACGCGGGAAACACCAGCGCCTATCAATGCCTGGGAACAGGGGCCGGTCTTGCCGGTGTGGCTGCAAGGCTCCAACATGACATAGGCGGTCGCACCGCGCGCCGCCGCCCCCGCCATGGCAAGTGCATTGATTTCAGCATGAGGCCCGCCGGCAAACTGATGCAACCCTTCGCCAACAACTGCACCATCCTGCACCAGGACGCAGCCTACGCGGGGGTTTGGCTGGGTGGTGTAAAGGCCCTTCCCGGCGAGCCGCAGGGCGCGGGCCATCATCCGATGATCGAGTGAGGAGAAATCCACCGCTAATCGGTATCGAGAAAGGAGATTTGATGCTTGCGCATCTCCGGAGAGAGATCCTTCTCCAGCCGCTCGATGGTATCGCGAAACGCATCCATATCGTCAAAACTGAGGTAGACCGAAGCAAAGCGGATATAGGCGACCTGGTCCAGATTTCGCAGCTCCTCCATGACCCATTCACCCAGCCTGGAGGCGGGAATTTCACGGTCTCCGCTGCTCAAGAGCTTATATTTGATTTTACTGACCGCCGCTTCGATATCATCCGTCTTTACCGGACGTTTCTCCAGCGATCGCTCGATACCGCTGCGCAGCTTGTTTTCATCAAACGATTCCCGGCGGCCATCCCGCTTGATCAGCCGCGGCAGGTTGAGCTCCGCCGTTTCATAGGTTGTAAAGCGTTCCGAGCATTCGACACACTGGCGGCGTCGCCGCACCTGGGAACCTTCATTGGACAGCCGCGAATCAATTACCTTGGTTTCAGTCGCTTTGCAAAATGGACAATGCATGGAAGATCAATCAGCCTGCCCGTAAACCGGCAGCCGGCCGCAAATATCGAGCACCTTTTGTTTCACGGCGGCAATCGTCGCTTCGTTGTCGATATCATCAAGCACGTCGCAGATCCACCCTGCCAGCTCACGTGAATCCGCCTCGGTAAAGCCGCGGGTCGTGATTGCCGGGGAACCGATACGGATACCGCTGGTGACAAAAGGCGACTCCGGATCATTGGGCACCGAGTTCTTGTTGACCGTGATATTGGCGCTGCCCAGGGCGGCGTCGGCCTGCTTCCCGGTCATGGGTTTGTCGATCAAATCAACCAGAAACAGATGGTTGTCGGTGCCGCCGGAAACAATGTTGTAGCCGCGGGAAATCATCGTATCCGCCATGGCCCGGGCATTGGTGACAACCTGCTGCTGATATACCGTGAAATCGGGTTCCAGCGCCTCCTTGAAGGCGACAGCCTTGGCGGCGATAACGTGCATCAGGGGTCCGCCCTGGGTACCCGGGAACACCAGAGAATTCAGCTTCTTCTCGACCTCCGGGTTGGCTTTCGCCAGGATGATGCCGCCACGCGGTCCCCGCAGGGTCTTATGCGTCGTCGACGTTGTCACATCGGCAATCCCTACAGGGCTGGGATACACCCCGGTAGCGACCAGACCGGCTACATGAGCCATGTCCACAAACAGCCAGGCGCCGACCGCATCGGCGATATCACGAAACCGCTGCCAGTCCACAATACGGGAGTAGGCGGAAAAACCGGCTACAATCATTTTGGGCTGATGCTCCTGAGCCAGCCTTTCAACCTCTTCATAATCGATCTCTCCAGTTTCGGCATTCAGTCCGTACTGGATGGCATTGAAGAGCTTGCCGGAAAAATTCACCTTGGCGCCATGGGTCAAATGCCCGCCATCGGAGAGGCTCATACCGAGAATGGTGTCACCGGCATTGAGCAATGCCAGGTAGACCGCAGCGTTGGCCTGGGACCCGGAATGCGGCTGAACATTGGCGTAGTCAGCGCCAAACAGCTGCTTGACGCGGTCGATCGCCAGCTGCTCGGCGATATCCACGTATTCGCAACCGCCGTAATAGCGCTTGTGCGGATAACCCTCGGCGTATTTGTTCGTCAACACAGAACCCTGTGCTTCCATTACCCGGGGGCTGGTGTAGTTTTCGGAGGCAATCAGCTCTATATGTTCTTCCTGACGACGAGCCTCGTTGCTCATCGCCTCCCACAGCTCATCATCGTAACCGGCAATCGTCATATCTGCTGAAAACATAGATGCCTCCAAAGGCATATTGAATCGGAGCGCGATTATACAACTTTTTGCGGTTCAAGAAAGAGTCAACCACTCTATATAGTAGGCCTCGCAGACCGGAGACCCCGTCATCGAGCGGACAACCGCTCCCGGGCAACGGAACTATCCCTGGAGGGAGGACTCTTAGCAAAGACGGAACATCAATCAACGACAACGTAAAAACTGATGTAACCAATAACAAAGAATCCGGCCACTCAAAAAACAGACCAACCTTATGTCGACTATCCTGCTGATATTGATGGAATCATTGGCCATTGTTGCACTGATCTGGTATTGCGTGACCGGGAGTGCGGACAACATCGAGAATGATATTGCAGTGCGTACCGCTGCGGCATTGAACTATGCGGGTATTCATGATGTAAAAGTTATTGCCGATGGGCAGACGATCCTGCTGCAGGGGCGAATCGATTCAAACGCTGCAAAAAACCTCGCTACGAGCACCGCAACCGCTACCTGGGGTGTTGAAGCGGTCAGCAATCATCTACAGGTCAGCACCACGGATTCCAACCCGGTGGCGACACTATCGAGGCAACATTCCGGCGCCCATGAATCGCCTGCGCCCGGATCGGGCAACACAGCTGCAGGGCAGGAAGCCGGGAGATCCACGTCAAAAACGGACGCAGGCAACCGCTGCAACGCCACACTCGATCGGGTCATTAAGAAAAGCCGGATTCGCTTTGAGCGGGGCTCTGATGAACTGACAGCCGACTCCAGAACCCTGCTCGATACAATTGCCAACGCCCTGCTTGAGTGTCCGCTAAAGACATTGAAAATCACCGGACATACCGATGGTACCGGCAGTGAAGCGGACAATCTGCTTCTAAGCCGACAACGTGCGGCAGCGGTGGCCGCCTACCTCCGCTCACGGCGGCTGCCACCGCAACGTCTCAAGATTGAGGGTCGCGGAGAAACCCAACCGATTGCCGACAACGCCACCCGGGAGGGGCGCGAAAAAAACCGGCGTATCGAATTCACTCTGATCGAACCCCCCAAACCTCCCATTGAATCAGGCAGGAAACCGTAAATCTATGCCATATCTAATGACAAAAATTGCAATCTGCCTGATTCTGGCAGCTATTCTCGGCGCATTTATTGGCTGGCAACTGAGAAACCTGATCAATCGGCATCGCAGCCACGATCTGCAGAAAGACCTTAACGCTGCAACGGAACAGGCACACGTTCTCGAACAGGAGCGGGATGCCCTCTTCCTGAAGCTGGAGCGACTGGAACGGGACAATATCGACCTTAACCATCAATTAATGAGTATGCCGCCAACCCGGGACAGCGGCCCCATAGAGGGACTTGATCAATTGGTGACCAGACTACAAAGACTTGAGGAAACCAGTCAGGCGCTCAAAACTCGTGTCGATGGGATCGACCACAATATCGGCTCGTATCCGTTACTGGAGATTGAGGGGTTGGCAGCCGAAGAGTTACCGTTGTTCAAGAGAATGGACATTAACAACACACACCAACTGATTGAATATGGGGCCACGGATGAGGGCCGCAACGAAATCGCCGAAAAAACCGGTATCTCTGTAGAGCGGATCGGGAAAATGGCAAGCATCGCGGATCTGCTGCGTGTCCCGGGAATCACCGGCAGCATCGCCAACCTCATTGTGGCGGCCGGTATCCGGTCGGCGCCCCATCTGGCGGAGCAGAAACCCTACAAGTTCGCCCTGAAACTCAAAGAGGTCAATGCGGAAAAGCAGCTGCTCTCCACCTGCCCCGGCGCCTCGATCATCAGCCACTGGATCGAGGAAGCCGGAAAACTGGACGCCAGCATCTCCAACTGAGAGCGCCGACCACGGTCTTCTTGCCCAGCTGTCGCCAATGCTGAATAATCACCGTTCGCAACATACCGGCGATCGCCTCGTAGCATTGATTCGGATCGCCGCTGATTGACCACCCCCCTTACCCGGTATTGATTGACTATGGCCCAATATATCTACACCATGAGCGGTGTTGGCAAAATCGTCCCGCCCAAGACGCAGATTCTCAAAGATATCTCCCTCAATTTTTTCCCCGGCGCAAAAATCGGTGTCCTCGGTTATAACGGCGCGGGCAAATCCACACTGCTGCGCATTATGGCCGGGGTGGATACCGATATTATTGGCGAAGCACGTGCCCAACCCGGCATCAATATCGGCTTCCTCCAGCAAGAGCCTCAACTCGATCCGGACAAGGATGTACGAGGCAATGTCGAGGAGGGCCTGGGCGCCGTCAAGGAAGCTCAGGAAGCGCTGGAAGCGGTTTATGCCGCCTATGCCGAACCGGATGCCGATTTTGAAGCGCTAGCGGCGGAACAGGCGCGCCTGGAAAATATCGTTCAGGCGGCTGACGGGCACAACCTGGAACGCACACTGGAAATCGCCGCTGATGCACTGCGACTGCCTCCATGGGATGCGGATGTGAATACGCTCTCCGGCGGGGAACGCCGCCGCGTGGCCCTCTGCCGCGTGCTGCTGTCATCACCCGATATGCTGATTCTTGACGAGCCGACCAACCATCTGGATGCCGAATCCGTCGCCTGGCTGGAGCGCTTTCTGCAAGAGTTTTCCGGCACCGTGGTCGCAGTGACCCACGACCGTTATTTCCTCGATAATGTTGCGGGTTGGATTCTGGAGCTGGATCGAGGTCACGGCATTCCCTGGGAAGGCAACTACTCGTCCTGGCTGGAGCAGAAGGAGGCCCGGCTGGAGCGTGAAAAGAATCAGGAAGCCGCCCGCATCAAGGCCATGAAGCAGGAACTCGAGTGGGTGCGCAGCAACCCTAAGGGACGTCATGCCAAGAGCAAGGCGCGACTCAAGCGTTTTGAAGAGCTCTCTTCCGGGGAATACCAGGCCCGCGCCGAAACCAGTGAACTCTATATTCCGCCCGGCCCGAGACTCGGTGATCTCGTAATTGAAGCGAATGACCTGAGCAAGTCCTATGGGGACAGATTGCTTTATGAGCATCTCAGCTTCAATCTGCCTCGGGGCGGCATCGTCGGTATCATCGGCCCCAACGGCGCGGGCAAGACAACCCTGTTTCGGATGCTGGTTGGACAGGAGACGCCGGACAGCGGCGAAATCCGCATCGGCGAATCGGTACAGATCGCCCATGTCGATCAATCCCGTGACAGCCTCGATGACAGCAAGACGGTCTGGGAAGAGATTTCCGACGGTCAGGACATCATTCGCATTGGCAACTATGAGGTGCCGTCACGCAAGTATGTCGGGCGCTTCAACTTCAAGGGCAGTGGCCAGCAGAAGCGGATCGGCGATCTCTCCGGCGGCGAGCGCAACCGGGTGCACCTGGCCAAACTGCTCCGGTCCGGCGGCAACCTGCTGCTACTGGATGAACCCACCAACGATCTGGATGTGGAGACACTCCGTGCGCTCGAAGAAGCGTTGTTGAACTTCCCCGGTTGTGCTGTGGTCATCTCCCACGATCGCTGGTTTCTGGATCGCACCGCCACCCACATCCTGGCCTTTGAAGGTAACAGCGAGGCGGTATGGTTCGAAGGCAATTACAGTGACTACGAGGAAGATCGCATCAAGCGCCTTGGCGAGCAGGCGTTGAATCCGGAGAGAATCCATTACAAGCGATTGGATCGTTAAATGGCGGAAGGCACATCCGAAAGTTTTATTCCAGTCAGCCGCTATGCGCTGTTGGACCGGTTACGCAATCAGACGCAGTGGAGTAATGCCGATAGCGAATCAGCCGAAGCGTTTTTCCAGATGCTATCTCTGTGGATCCATCAGGCCTTCCGCCGTGATCTCAATTCGCTGAAACATGCATTCCTGCCTTTCAGCCCCGATCGCGACACCAATACAATACTGCAATTCAGCAACGATGAGCTTGCCGCCCTTCAGGTCACCCTGCTGAAATCACTGCGGGCGCTGTTGCTACACGCCAACTATACGGAAATCACCAATACCGACCTGCAACGGATTTTTGAATCGGATTCACCCTATGGACTGCAGCTCAAGGTGGATCTGAGTGAATTTGAAGAGATGTTACTGTTTGCCCGCGGCCACGGCTCGGCCGATCGAACCTTGCGCGACTGGAAAAAGCTCTTCCTGAAAACACGCTCAATCAAGATTGCAGTTTACCAGCGCCTCTTCCTGTTGCTAAAGCTCAAGCCCGAGGCAACCAGAATCCGTGAAATCATGGCGACTGAGAACGTGTCACAAAAAAAAGCGGAGAAAAAGCTGGCACAATATCGTGAAAACCTGCCTGACAACATCTCCGGCGACCATATCATTATCAAACTGTTCAAAAATATCCCCCAGGCCGATCTGGAAATGCTGTTCCCCAACACCCAGGTCAAACTCAAATTGTTCGACAAAATCAAACTCGGCATTACTGCGGGTGGCGGCACCATCGGCAGCGTTACGGCAACGGCCACAAAACTGGCGGCCGCCGCCAACCCAATGACAGCGGCCGGCGCCCTGGCAGGGTTGGCCGGAGTGATCTTTCGCCAGGTGATGAAATTCTTCGGCCAGCGCACCAAATACATGATGGTTTTGGCGCAGAACCTCTACTTCCATAATCTGGCCAACAATCGGGCGGCCCTCACGCTGCTCACCGATCGTGCCGAAGAGGAGTCTTTCAAGAACACCCTGCTGGCTTACCATATCCTGATTCTACACGGCCCGCTGGAGACCGCGGCCCAGCTGCAACAAAAGGTCGAAAAATTCGTTCACGATGAGTTCAATGTGCAAATAGAATTCGATGTCGAAACGGCACTAGGCGCCCTGCGCAGCGCTGACCTTGTTTCGGGTGAAACGCTCTCAGCGGTTCCCCCAAAAAAGGCCTGCCTTATGCTTGAGCAGCACCGGCAAACCGATATTGCCGACATGTTAGCACCACAAAATATTGACAACGATGAGTTGGAGGCTTGACACTAATACCTGAATCCGAGACTTAACCACAGTGGATTCTTCCCAAACACATCAGACTTCCAATTTTAGCAACAACTACTCCCGGAGTAGTCACGATCACAGGCTCTCATTCATGGACAATCAGATACTCATCGGTAAAGGCGGCAAAAAGGTTTATCTGAACCCTCGATATGCCAATCGCCACGGCCTGATTGCCGGTGCTACCGGCACGGGGAAAACCGTTTCCCTGCAGGTGCTGGCCGAAGGTTTCTCCCGGCTGGGCGTTCCGGTCTTCATGTCCGATGTCAAAGGTGATCTCACCGGTATTTCCCAACCCGGAACCACACATCCAAAGATTACCGAGCGCATTGAGAAAATCGGCATCGAAGATTTCCGGTTCGAAGGGTTCCCGACCGTCCTCTGGGATCTGCTCGGTGAGCAGGGGCACCCGGTTCGCACCACGATTTCTGATATGGGTCCCCTGTTGCTGACGCGCCTCCTGGATCTCAACGATACCCAGGAGGGTGTACTCAATATTGCCTTTCGCCTGGCCGATGACGAGGGGCTGCTACTACTGGATTTAGCCGACCTGCGCACCACGCTGAAATATATTGGCGACAACCGCAAGACATTTCAGAACGCCTACGGCAACATCAGCAGCGCTTCCATCGGCGCCATTCAGCGGCGCCTGCTGGTGCTGGAGGAACAAGGCGCCGACAAGTTCTTTGGCGAACCGGCACTGGATCTCTGGGATTTAATACGAACCGGCGCCAAAGGCTATGGCAATATCAATATCCTGATGGCCGACAAGCTGATGATGGCGCCGCGTCTATACGCCACCTTTCTGCTATGGCTGTTGTCGGAATTGTTTGAAACACTGCCCGAGGTCGGCGACCTGGATAAGCCGCGGCTGGTGTTCTTTTTCGATGAGGCGCATCTGCTGTTCGATGATGCCCCTGATGCCCTGATCGACAAGATCGAGCAGGTCGTCAAGCTGATCCGCTCCAAAGGTGTGGGCATCTACTTTATTACCCAAAACCCGCTGGATGTGCCCGACTCAGTCCTTGGGCAACTCGGAAACCGTATCCAGCACGCACTGCGCGCCTTTACCCCCAGAGACCAGAAGGCTGTCAGGGCCGCCGCGCAGACTTTTCGTATCAACCCTGAGCTGGATATCGAAGCCACGATCACGCAGATGGGTGTGGGTGAAGCCCTGGTTTCCATGCTCGAAGACAAAGGCACACCGGGGATTGTAGAGCGCACATTGATATGCCCGCCCTCTTCACGTATCGGTCCTGCCACAGAGAGTGAGCGGGCCGAATTGATTCGAAAAAGCCCGTTCGCAGGCCGCTACGATGAAGCTGTCGACCGGATTTCCGCCCACGAGAAGCTGACCAAACGCGCCGAAATTGCCGCACGCGAAGCCGAAGAAGCCGCCCGGGCCATGGAAGAAAAAAAGAAGCAGGAGCGTCTCAGCAGACAATCCAACCGACGCCAATCCGTTGGCGAGGCACTGGTCAAAAGCGTGGCTCGATCGATCGGCAGCCAGGTGGGACGTACTTTGATCCGGGGTATTCTGGGTTCCCTGTTTCGCGGCAGGTAATCGACCATTCACTATGTAATGCCCTAAACCGGTATTCCCAAATCCTTCCGGAGATACGCTGACATGCTTGCAAACCACATCAAAACACATCGGGTGCCCTACGACGGTAGCTTCAGCATCGCGGATACGGACACGCACCCGCCCAAAGACTCACCGAAAGACGATGTACTGAAGAAAAAGCTGCGCAAGCTGAACAGCCATCTTTACGATCTGCAACGGATTCTCTATGCAGACAATCGCTACTCACTATTGCTGGTATTCCAGGCAATGGATGCAGCCGGTAAAGACAGTACCATTCGCACCGTCATGCGGGGTGTCAATCCCGCCGGTTGCCGGGTCACTTCATTCAAGCAGCCCTCCACAGAGGAGCTGGAGCACGACTTTCTCTGGCGCTGTAACAGGGCGCTGCCGCGACGTGGACAGATTGGTATTTTCAATCGCAGTTACTATGAAGAAACCCTGGTGGTCCGGGTACATCCCCAGTATTTATCCCGCCAGAACTTACCGGGTAAAGTCAATACGGAGAGCTTCTGGGAAAAACGCTTCGAAGCGATCAGAAACTACGAAAAGTATCTTGCGGACAATGGCACTGTCATACTCAAATTCTGGTTGAACGTATCTCGGGAAGAGCAGAAAAGACGCTTTATCGCCCGTCTCAGGGAACCGCGCAAACAGTGGAAATTTTCACCCTCTGACATTACGGAACGCGGCTACTGGGATAGCTACATGCGCAGCTATGAACAAACATTGAATGAGACATCCACGCCATGGGCCCCCTGGTACGCCATCCCTGCGGATGACAAGCCCTACATGCGGGTGCGGGTTGCCAAAACCATCAGGGATACACTGCGCGCCATGGATTTGCGGTATCCACCCGTCGCAAAAGACGTCGCTGAACACGTCGATGAATTGATCACGCAACTGGAGCAAAGCTGAGCCTGAACCCCCCACTTGAACCCCAGATTCAGGTATTAGCGAACGATTCCCCGCTCGCTCTTCTCAATAAAATCGACAAACGTCTTCACTTCGGGAAACTGTGCCGCCAGATCAGCCACTTCCTGCAATCCAGCCTGCCGGTCCTTGCCCCGCACCAATAATTTAAAGGCCTGAGACAACGCCCGAATGGTTTCGGGAGAAAAACCGCGACGCTTGAGTCCTTCCTTGTTGATGCCAACCGCACGGGCATAGTTACCCGAGGCAATGGTAAATGGCGTCAGGTCCCGATTCAGCGCTGTTCCCATACCGGTAAACGCGTGGGCGCCCAATGTGCTGAATTGATGTACCAGTGTAAAACCGCCAAGAATCGCATGATCACCGATTGTGACATGGCCGGCCAGCGACGCGCCATTGGAAAAAATCGTGTGGTTGCCGATAATGCAGTCATGGGCGACATGCACATAAGCCATGATCAGGTTGTCGTCACCGATTACTGTTTCACCGCGCCCCGTCACCGTGCCCCGATTAATCGTGCAATATTCCCTGAAGGTATTTCGATCCCCGATCAGGAGGCGTGTGGGCTCACCACTATATTTGAGATCCTGCGGCGCTTCCCCGATCGAACAGAACTGATAGATCTTGTTGTCCCTGCCCAGCGTCGTTGGTCCATTGATCACAACATGGGGTCCAATCCAGCACCCGGGCTGAATCTCCACATCGGCGCCGATAACCGCATACGGCCCCACGACAACATCATCGGCAATCGTGGCGCCGGGATCAATTACTGCACGAGAGTCAATCAACAGCCCCCTCCTTCTTGGCACACATCAACACCGCCGAAACCGCAGTCTCCCCCGCGACGCTGGCCACCGCCTCAACCTTGATCATATTGCGTTTTTTAGAAACCGGCCTGATGGCCAGCTGCAGTTGATCACCGGGAACTACCTGACGGCGAAAGCGTACCTTATCGACAGCGGCCAACAGAAAGATGAAATCTGTGGATTCATTGTCGGCAGCCCGACAGGCGTAGTCATAAACACCACAGGCCTGCGCCAGGGCTTCAATGATCAGCACGCCCGGCATAATGGGTTCAGTCGGGAAATGGCCCTGGAAAAACGGCTCATTGAAAGTGACGTTTTTCAATGCTGTTAGCGACTCTCCCGGCGTAAACTCAATCACGCGATCCACCAGCAACATAGGGAAACGGTGTGGCAGGAGATCCATGATCTGCCGGATATTCATTCCTGTTTGTTCTTCAAGGCTCTTTGTCATTGGTTTTTAATAGTTTTTTTTCAAGTTGTTTAAGACGCCGGGCAATACCGTCCAGCTGTTTGAAACGCAGGTAGTTCTTTCGCCATTGACTGACCGGCTCCATCGGCACACCTGATGAATAGGTACCGCTTTCCCGGATATGATGCGCGACAAAGGTCTGACCCGTGATCACAACATCATCGGTGATTTCCAGATGCCCCACAATACCAACGCCACCGCCAATCGCGCAACGTTTACCTATCGTGGCGCTCCCGGCAATACCCGTGCAACCCGCGATGGCCGTATTTTCACCAATCCGGACGTTGTGAGCGACCTGAATCAGGTTGTCGAGTTTAACGCCATCGGCTATTACGGTGTCCTCAATCGCGCCACGATCGATCGTTGTATTGGCGCCAATCTCAACATCGTTACCAATAACCACCCGGCCGACCTGGGGAATCTTGACCCAGACGCCCTCCTCGTTGGCAAAGCCAAAGCCATCGGCACCGATCACAGCGCCCGGATGAATCAGGCAGCGCTGCCCGATTACAACCCCCGACATGATCGTGACATTGGGCTCCAGCACAGAGTCTTCACCGATGATCGAACCCGGTCCGATGACACAACCGGAGGCAATTGAAACACCGCGCCCAAGTTTTACACCGGCACCAATATCACAGTGGGCGGCCACTGTGACAGTTGCGTCGATCTGTGCACTTTGATCAACCGATGCCTGAGAGTGAATCCCAGACTCCGGCTGAGGCCGGGGATAGAGCAGCTGCGCCGCCCTGGCATAGCTCAAATAGGGATTATCGGATACAAGCGCCGTCACGGTGTCAGGGCAGCGATCAAGCTCCTCACCCTTAAGAATCACTGCCGAAGCGTGAGTCTCCACGAGGTGGGGGCGAAACGAGGCGGCGGCGAGAAAGCTCAGATCGCCTGTTTCTGCCTTTTTCAGGCCATTGATCCTGGAAATGATCGTATTCCTGTCGCCACGCAGCTCCAGTCCCAGTCGCTCAGCCAGCGCTCCGGCAGTCCACTCCACGACCCGACCTATTTACCGGTATTCTTTTTCAGGCGAGCGATAATCTTGTCGGTGATATCAATTCGCTTGCTGGCATAGAGGACGCTTTCGCTGACTACCAGATCATATTTTTCCTCTTCCGCAATCGCGACGATGGCCTTGAAGACATCGCTCTGCAGACTGCTCAGCACCTTGTTTCTCGCCTCGGACAGATCTGCTGCAAAAGCATCGGACTTGCGCTTGAATTCACGCACCCGCTCCCGCAACTTGTCTTCCAGTTTTGATTTTTCGGCGGCAGAAATCACATCCTTGTCGCGACGATACTTCTCTTCGAGCTTGCGAATGCCATTCTGCTCCTCGACCAGCTTTTTCTCACGTCCCGCAAACTGCGCCTTGATCTTGGCACTCGCCGCCTTGGCCTGTGGTGCGTTTTCCATAAGGCGGGCCACATTGACTGCGGCAATCCGGGTATCGGCATGGGCGATAGATATCGAGGCTAACGCCAGGATACATACCAGCAGAAACCGGCCTGACTTTTTAATGAACATATACTCTCTCCTTCATTGGCTCGAGACGTAATCAGAACGATGCCCCGATGCTAAACTGGAATTGCTGGGTTGAATCTCCATTCTTGTTATTGAGCGCATCAGCCAGACTGAAAACCAGCGGACCCACCGGCGACAGCCATTCAAATGACAAACCGGCCGAGACTCTCAATTCGTCCTTGTCAAAATCATCCACGCTCTTGAAGACGTTGCCCGCATCGACGAATGCCCCCAATCTTACCGAACGGTTCTCTGCGGCGAACGGCGCCGGGAAAAAAAGCTCCAGACTTGCCAGCGTACGGAAGTTGCCGCCAAAGGGATCATTGGTGGAGACCGAACGCGGCCCCAGACTATTGGAGCGATAACCCCGCACCGAACGAATCCCGCCAGCATAATACTTCTCAAAAAACGGCAGATCAGAGGTATTATTGTAACTGTCGCCATACGCCACATCCCCCATCGCCTGCAGCACAAAACGCTTCTTGTCGAAGGGGAACAGCAGAACATTGCGATAACTCAGTTTATAGTAATCGAGATCTGAGCCGGGTGCCGACAATTCCAGGCGCAACCGTTGCAAGTTCCCTTCCGACGCAAAAACCGTCCGGTCCCGCGTATCATGGGTAAACGTCGAATTGACGGTAAATTCATCATACTCATCCCCGTTTTCAGCGATGAAATCCTTGATTTCCGTAGCCGCACTATCGCTGGTCTTGATCTTGATCTTCTCATAATTGAAGCTGAGATTCAGACCGTCATATTCGGTAAGCGGAATACCATAATTAACACCGACACCATAGCGGTCTGCAAGATAATCGACCACATCCAGGTTGCCTGCATCCGTGGTGCGGTAAAACGCATTAAACCCGCGCGAAACCCCATCAATCGTATAGTAGGGATTGGTATAGGACACGCTGTAAATCGTATTGGAAGAGCTGTTGTTGAAGTTGACCGCCAGACGCTTGCCCGAGCCAAAGGCATTTTCCTGATTGAAAGCCAGGTTTACCAGCAGTCCCTGGGATTGTGAAAAACCCAGACCGGCGGAAAAACTCCCGGCCAGACGCTCAGTGACCGTAACTTCCAGATCAACCAGATCATCCCTGCCGGGGACGCGCTTGCGCTCGATATTGACAGTCTCTACGAATGGCAGCCGCTGGATACGGACCTTGGAACGCTTGATCTTGGGCGCGGAATACCAGCTGCCTTCGAGTTGACGCATCTCGCGACGAAAGACTTCATCCCGGGTTTTGGAGTTGCCAAAAAACGAGATCTTGCGAATATAGACCCGCTTGCCGGGCTTGACCACAAAGTCGAGCCCAACTGTATGATCCTTCTCATCGATTTCCGGCAAGACATTGATATCGGCAAACGCAAATCCCTTGCCGCCCAGGTCATCCTTCATCTTGCGGATAGAATCGGAAATTCGAGCGCGGGAGAAGGTCTCTCCCTCCTTGACCTCAATATCCCGTCGCAGCTTCTCCTCCTGCTGGTCGAACTTGCCCTGCACCTTGATACCCTTGATCTCATACTTGTCACCCTCAGTAATATTGATCGTGATATAGAGATCTTTCTTATCCGGGGTCAGTGTCACCTGGGTGGAATCGATATTGAAATTCAGATAGCCACGATCCATGTAAAAGGCCCGCAGCAATTCCAGATCGGCTTCGAGCTTCTGCTTGGCGTATTCATCCTTGGAACTCAGGAACGCCCACCAGGACGGCGTGCCGGAATTGAAATGCTTCATCAATTCCTCATCGCTGAAATGTTGATTACCGAGAATCTCCACACGACGAATCTTCGTCACAACCCCTTCAGAAATCTTGATCGCCAGGTCAACACGGTTGCCGTCCAGCTTCTTGACCTCGGACTTGATCTTGACGTTGTACTTGCCCTGGGAGAAATACTGCTGGCGCAATTCCCGCTCAATCGCCGCCAGTACAGAGCGGTCAAATACCCGTCCCTTTTCGATACCCGCTTTCTGCAGCGCCTCCTTCAGCTTATCTGTTTCGATATCCTTGTTGCCCTCGATTTTGATCTCCGCGATAGAGGGTCGCTCCTTCACCTTGATCACGAGGACATTGCCATCGAAACCCAGCTGAACATCATCAAAAAAACCGCTTTTATAGAGTGATTTGATCACCTTGGCCGACTGCGCACCCGCAGCCAGCGTATCACCGACATCGACAGGCAGATGAGCAAACACCGCACCACGGGAAACACGTTCCAAACCCTCCACCCTGATATCAGCAATCCGGGTCGCTTGCGCGGCCGCCACCAGCCCCGTCAGAAACAGGAGCGAGAACAGCAACAATAAACGTGATAAACGACTGCCCATTAACCAAACAACCTATTGATATCATTAAAAAATGCTAACCCCATCAGCATGGCCAACAAGCCGAGGCCGATACGCTGACCAAGGGCCTCAGCAGCTTCCGAGACCGGGCTGCCCTTGATCAACTCGATCAGATAGAACAGCAGATGCCCACCATCGAGCACCGGTACCGGCAACAAATTGAGTACGCCAAGACTGACGCTGACAATAGCGAGAAAACCCAGAAAGGCCGACAGGCCGATCACTGCGGAAACACCGGCATACTGTGCAATGGTGATCGGGCCGCTGACATTATTCAGTGAAGCCTGTCCCGTCAACATCTTTCCCATAAAACGCAGGGTCAGCACTGACATATCCCAGGTTCGTTTCACGCCGTGAATCAAAGCATTGATCGGGCCATACCGGACTTCCACCCGATGGGCTGCCAGTTGTGCCTCATCGATCTGCGGGCCCGCACCGACGCGGCCAATGGACTTTCCCGCTTCATCGACGGTACCGAGCCGCACCCGGTAGGCGCGTTCATGACCTGCCCGATCGACAACGAATTTAACGTCCTTTCCGGGACGGGCCCGCACCACATCAACCAGATCCTGCCAGCGCTCAATCGGCTGACTGTCGATCTCGATCACCCGGTCGCCTTCTTTGAGCCCGGCACGGGCGCCGGGGCCGTCAGCCAGCAACCGGCCCAGTACAGCGGGGACTTCCGGTCGCCACGGTCGAATGCCGATATTGTCGAGAATCTTACCCTCGGCAAACATCTGTTGGCTGTCCGTCAGATCAAGACTGCGGGATGCGGTATTTCCCTTGTCATCAGCCAATTCCAGGCTGACTCTGCCACTGTCCATCGCCTGATTGATAATGGCTAACGCGGCAACCTCCCAGGTGGGCGTGACCACTGCATTAACCGATATGATCTCTTCTCCCGGCAAAATACCCGCCTGAGCGGCGGGAGAAGCCGGCGTCACTTCACCAATGACCGGTTTCATCCCCGTCACGCCGACCATGAACATCAGGGCATAAGCAACAATGGCGAAAAGAAAGTTGAAGACAGGACCGGCCGCCACAATCGCAATGCGCTTGCCGACACTCTGGCGGTTGAAGGCGCGATCGCGTTCTTCTGCCGGTACCTCACCCTCTCGCTCGTCGAGCATCTTGACGTAGCCACCCAGGGGTATCGCGGCGAGGACATACTCAGTCCGGTCAGGCCCGGCCACCCGTTTCCATAACGGTTTGCCAAACCCGATCGCGAAGCGCAGCACTTTCACGCCCATCTTCTTCGCCACCCAGTAGTGGCCAAACTCATGGATGGCAACCAGAATGGCAATGGCCACGATAAATGCCAACAGGCTGATCAGAAACCCCATAGTTACTGTCCACCAAATTGTCGGGAGATAAATCGGCTGGCGTGCTCGCGCGCCAGCGTGTCGACCGCGTAGATCACCTCAAGGCTGTCAGCGGGCGGTTGTTCGACCCGGGTCAGGCTCTCTTCGATGACTTCGGCAATGTCCAGAAATGGCAGGCGTTTTTCCAGGAAGGCCTCCACCGCCACTTCATTGGCGGCATTAAGCACGGTTGTTGCGGTATCACCGGCGCGGCAGGCTTCACGGGCCAGACGGAGGCAGGGAAAACGTTCCATATCAGGGCGCTCAAAATTCAACTCGCCAACGGTAAAGAGGTCCAATGGCGCCACCCCGGATTCGATTCGCTCCGGCCAGGCCATGGCATGAGCAATCGGCGTGCGCATATCAGGATTGCCCATCTGCGCTAACACCGAGCCGTCAGAATAAGCCACCAAAGAGTGGATAATGCTCTGCGGATGGATGACAACCTCAATGTGATCTACATCGGTATTGAATAGCCAGCACGCTTCGATGATCTCAAGTCCCTTGTTCATCATCGAGGCTGAATCGACGGAAATCTTGCGCCCCATGACCCAATTGGGATGGGCGCAGGCCTGCTCCGGAGTCACCGCCGCAAGCTCTTCCCGGTTTGCCTGCCGGAACGGTCCGCCCGATGCGGTCAACAGGATGCGCGTCACCCCGACCTGAGCGAGGCCACTGAAATAATTTTCCGGCATGCATTGGAAAACCGCATTGTGCTCGCTATCAATAGGCAGCAACACCGCGCCATGCCGCTTGACAGCATCCATAAAGAGAGCGCCGGACATGACCAGCGCTTCTTTATTGGCCAGCAGCACCTGTTTGCCCGCCTCGGCCGCAGCCAGCGTCGGCGGCAACCCGGCCGCGCCGACGATACCCGCCATCACCAGATCGACATCGGGGAGCCGGCAGACTTCGCTCAAGCCATCCTCTCCCGCCAATAGCGTCGTATCCAGTCCAGCCTCGCGAATGCTGTCGGCAAAAGCGTCTAAAAGGGTTTCATCCGCAACGACAGCGTAGCGCGGCCGCCACTGCCGACACTGTTCCAGCAACCGTTCGGTATTGCGATTGGCGGTAAGCGCCACCACATGGAAATGCTCCGGTTGCCGCTCGATGACATCGAGCGTGTTCACGCCGATGGTTCCCGTGGAACCCAGAATGGTCACGCCACGAGTCATTGAATACTCCTGTAGTCAGGCTGATTCACCACCGCCATCAACTAAGTATCCCCTGCAAGCCGAGGAAAAACAGCGGAGAAGCTGCGATATGGCTATCGAACCGGTCCAGAATCCCACCGTGGCCGGGGAGAATCGTACCGCTATCCTTCTGTCCCGCCTCGCGTTTGATCAGGCTTTCAAACAGATCACCCTCAATCGAGATGATCGCCACGATCAGGCTCAGAGCAACAAAGCTCAGCAGTCGGGCCGGTGAAAACGCCTGCCAGTAGACACCGGCAAGAACTGACAGAATCAGGGCGGCAGCCAATCCGCCCAGCGCACCTTCAATTGTCTTCCCTGGGCTGAGCTGGGGAGCCAGCTTATGCCTGCCAAACAGTTTGCCAAACAGAAACGCGAACGAATCGGCAAGGCCGCACAACAACATGATATACAACGCCCAGCCGGGGTGCATTGCCTGCAGCTCAACGAACGCCAGCCACGCCGCCGGAAGCAGCAGCAACCCGGAAAGGGAGAGTTTAAGCTGCCAGCGGGGCGCAGGGTCTTCGGATTGATGATAGTGGTGCAGCAGGCGAAAAACACTCAGCCAGAAAACTGCAGCCAGAAGCAGCCAGATATTGGCCAGCCCCGTATTTCTTTCCCACCACAACACAGCGATGATACCGACAAACGCGGCGATATAGCCCACCCGACCTAATGGAGCCGTAATCGAAGTGAGCCTCGCCCACTCCCACGCACCAATGGCGAAAAGCAGGGCAAAGGCAATTGCAAACTGTAAAGGTGTGGCGAGAATGACAACGCCGACCAGAACGATACCAAGCAAGACACCGGATATGAAACGCTGTTTAAGCATGCTTAAGCTGTTCGCTGGTTTTTCCAAACCGGCGCTCCCTGCCGGCGAACGATCGAAACGCTTCGTCCAGGCATTTGTCATTAAAATCAGGCCAGAGGGCGTCGGAAAAATAGAGTTCGGAGTAGGCGATCTGCCATAACAGAAAATTACTGATTCGCTGCTCGCCACCGGTACGAATAAACAAGTCGGGGTCCGGCAGCCCGGCAGTGGAGACCCGGGCCGAAATCGCAGCTTCGTCAATATCGTCCACATCCATTTTCCCTGCGGCAATTTCATGAGCCAACTGACGCATCGCAAACACGAGATCCAGACGCCCGCCATAATTGGCCGCTATCTGGAAGACCATGCCATCACAATGTGATGTCACAGCTTCCGTCGCCGCCATTTCCTGTTGCAACTTTTCCGGAAATCGCGAACGGTCGCCAATTATTCTCATCCGGATATTGTTGCTCGCCATGCGTTTGGCTTCGCGCCGCAGTGAGGCAAAAAACAACTCCATCAGCGTCGAGACCTCTCCTTCCGGACGATTCCAGTTTTCGCTGCTAAACGCAAAGACCGTCAACACCTCAACACCCGCGTCAGAGCAATACTCTACGGTTCGGCGAGTTGCATCGACGCCTTTCTTGTGCCCGGCCGTACGCGGCAAGTGTCGCTTGCGCGCCCACCGGCCATTACCATCCATGATGATGGCGACATGTCTTGGGATTCCTGAATGCAAGATCTGTGCTCAAGATGAAGATCAGATCTCCATCAACTCCTTTTCCTTGACTGCGAGAAGCTCTTCCATTTCCTTGATCGCCTTGTCAGTCAGTTTTTGTACACGCTCCTGAGCACGACGCTCATCATCTTCGGAAATCTCCTTCTCCTTTTCGAGTTCCTTGAGGTCGCTGTTTGCATCGCGACGGATGTTACGCACGGCCACCTTGCCGTTTTCCAGCTCATGCTTGACGACACGCACCAGATCTCGGCGACGTTCCTCAGTGAGCGCCGGCATCGGCACCCGGATTACGCTGCCGGCCGTGACCGGATTGAGCCCCAGATCCGAGGTCATAATCGCTTTTTCAACCTTGCCCACCATATCCTTTTCCCACGGCGTTACTGCAAGTGTGCGCGGATCGTCAACGTTGACATTTGCGACCTGGCTAATCGGGACCTCAGATCCATAATAGTCCACAGTGACATGATCCAGCAGGCTGGGATGTGCCCGCCCAGTACGAATTTTCGCCAACGCAGTGCCCAGCGCAGCAATACTTTTGCTCATCCGCTCTTCGGCATCTTTCAAAATATCGTTAATCATTACTTGCTACCCGTTATGCACAAAAGTGCCAATGTTTGCACCCTGGGCGACTTCAACCAGATTGCCCGGGCGGTAAATATTGAAGATTCTCAGAGGCAGACCATTATCACGGCACATGACGATCGCCGTCGCATCCATCACCCCGAGTTTTTTCTCCAGTGCCTCATCGAAAGTCACTTCATCGTAGCGCACCGCGTCCGGGTCCTTGACCGGATCCGCATTATATACACCATCGACCTTCGTTGCCTTGAGGAGAATATCCGCACGAATCTCAATGCCCCTGAGGCTAGCCGCCGAATCGGTCGTAAAGTAGGGGTTACCGGTGCCTGCGGCAAAAATCACCACCCTGCCCTTCTCCAGATGCCGGATTGCACGGCGGCGGATATAGTCCTCACAGACCTGGTGCACCGTCAAGGCTGACATCACCCGGGTCTGGCAACCCTGTTGCTCGATGGCATCCTGCAATGCCAGCGCATTGATCACGGTTGCCAACATCCCCATATGATCACCTGTGACGCGATCCATACCGCCTTGGGCCAATCCCGCACCGCGGAAGATATTTCCCCCGCCGACAACCATTGCCACCTGAATCCCCGTATTGACCAGTTGCACAATCTCCTGTGCAACACGCCCGATCATCGCTGGCTCAATGCCGTAGTCGGCATCGCCCATCAGGGCTTCGCCGCTAAGCTTCAGCAAGATTCGCTGGTAGGGTAAAGGCTTGGTTTCAGGCATGGGCGGGCACTCCTCTCAGGTTGGATTACTAAAATGGTAACGTCTGAGCATACCTGCGAAAGCCTTTGGTTCCACATTAAAATATGGTCATCTCTACATGCCAACAATCTCTCTGCAGTAGATCCAAAAACGGTGCAGTGACACCCCGTGCCATTACCCTTGTTTTGGCCACTCATTGAGCGGCCATCACTATTAAAAACAGTGGCGAAACA
This sequence comes from Peltospira delicata, assembly GCA_034780715.1. Lineage (NCBI taxonomy): Eukaryota > Metazoa > Mollusca > Gastropoda > Neomphalida > Peltospiridae > Peltospira > Peltospira delicata. The sequence goes on along the minus strand of JAVCKW010398895.1, from coordinate 16,694 downwards.
TTCTTCTCATGGCAACCGGATGATCCGGAAGCCTGTGTATCGATGGGAACCAGCTACCTTGCTAGCCCGGATAATTTATGAAACATCCGGATTGGGAGCCTGCCGAGAATAGACAACCTGACCACAGAGCCCATTCCCGGACAGACTCCAGGCATAAAAAAGGGACATCTTCATGCCCCTTGTTTATGCTTGGCCAGTATAACAACCCACGTAGAATCCGTCATTGGAATCCACCGGCAAAGACCTCCGGGGCAAACCGGAACCGGCTGGCTGAGCCCACAAGAAAAAGTTCCGCTGATCCACACTCTGCAATTCGGACAGCACAAACATAATTCTGAATCCAAGATTTCAACGCGGCTGCATGATGCCGAACACCGAGGTTAAGCCTCGGATTCAGAATATCCCCATGCAAGCCAGGCATTGCCGGGCAATAATCGCTCTGCGAATCAAAAGATATTCTGACTAACTCGCCTTAACTTGAGCCATGACCTCGGAGGCAAAATCCTCCTGTTTCTTCTCGACGCCTTCACCCACTTCCATGCGGGTGAACTGCAGCACTTTGGCATCCGCATCCTTGAGCAACGCTTCAATAGTCTGATCAGGATTCTTGACGAAAGGCTGACCCAGCAACGTCACTTCCTTGAGATACTTTTTCATCCGGCCGGTCACCATTTTCTCGACGATATTATCTGGCTTTCCGCTCTCACGCGCCTGAGCGGCAAAGATCTCGCGCTCCTTTTCCAGCAGTTCGGCAGGAACAGCTGATTCATCAATGCAGACAGGACGACTGGCGGCAATATGCATGGCGATATCTCGCGCCAGCGTCTCATCCCCACCCGCGAGTTCAACCACAACGCCAATCCGTACACCATGGCGATAGAAACCAATTTTACCTTCGCTCGCAGACACGTTGGTAACGCGGCGAACCTGAATATTCTCACCGATCTTGGAAACCAGTTCCTGACGCGCTTCCTCAACAGTCTGACCATTGGCCATCGTCTTGCCGGACAATGACTCGGCATCAGCGGCGACTTCGTTCAAAGCAATGGCTCCCGCTTCTTCCGCAAAACGAATAAAGTTCTCATCCTTGCCGACAAAGTCCGTTTCACAGTTGATTTCAACAACAGAAGCCTGCTTGCGATCATCAGACACTGTAATAACTACCTGCCCTTCTGCGGCAACCCGACCCGCCTTTTTGACTGCTTTTGCAGCACCTGATTTACGCATCGCTTCGATGGCGGCGTCAATATCACCACCCGATTCAGTCAACGCCCTTTTACATTCCATCATGCCTGCGCCTGTACGTTCGCGCAGATCCTTAACCATTGCGGCTGTTATGCTCACTTCTCAAAACTCCAGATTTCCAAATCCGGAACCACTCACCAAGAGGCTCCGGTGGTTATTGACAGGCCACCCAATAGTGATAAGGGTCGGCCTATTACAATCAATGCACGTCGAGTTTGCCAAGGCACCTCTGCCACGGGCAGTGACACCGACAAACCCAAAACAATGCAGTCAGGCGTCCGCCGCCGGCTTCTCCTCTCCGGTTGCAGCGGCAGCCGCTTCCAGGTCAGCAGTAGTCGCCGTCTCGGCTACCGTCTCGGCTACCGTTTCGGCCTGCTCGGCTTGCGGCTGGGCAAACTGTTCTGCGGCTTCGGTCGCTGCGGCTGCCTTAGCCTCATTAATTGCATCAGCAAGCGCAGTCACATACAGCTGGATGGCGCGAATCGCATCATCGTTCCCCGGAATCACATAATCAATGCCTTCCGGAGAATTGTTGGTATCGACAACAGCGACAATTGGAATACCCAGCTTTTTTGCCTCATTCACAGCGATGCGCTCGTAACCCACGTCAAGAATAAATACCGCATCGGGAACAGTGCGCATATCCTTGATCCCGCCCAGGGTCTTGTCGAGCTTTTGCAGCTCACGGCGGCGCATTAGAACCTCCTTCTTGCCCAAACGCTCGAAGGTACCGTCAGTCTCCATATTCTCGAGTTCTTTAAGGCGATTGATCGACTGCTTGACCGTCTTGAAGTTGGTCAACATACCGCCGAGCCAGCGCTGATCGACATAGGGCATGCCGCAACGCTGTGCCTCGCTGTGAATGGCATCACGCGCTGAACGCTTGGTGCCTACGATCAAGACCGTACCACCCTTGGCCGCCAGTTTGCCCAGATAGTTCAGGGCATCGTCGAATAACGGTAATGTCTTTTCGAGGTTGATGATATGAATTTTGTTGCGGGCGCCAAAGATATAAGGGGCCATTTTGGGGCACCAGTAGCGGGTCTGGTGTCCGAAGTGTACGCCAGCTTCCAGCATCTGACGCATGGTGACTTTTGCCATTATCAATACTCCATAGCGAAACGGGACTGATCTCCAATAGTTGGGAGCAGTCTTACGCTTCAGGGGTTAGAACGTCCACATATCCCGAATGACAACCGCCTTTTCAAGTGGCGGCACCCAGCCATTCGTGTCGATATGTGTGTGAATTTACCTGGCACAAACAAGTGCAGGCGCGCGCTTTATACCATAAAGCGCAACAGGCTCCAATATAAAAAATCCGGCCATCAATTGATGTCGATCATATTGGGGGCTTCACGTATGAAGTCCTGGCTGCCCTTGCCAAGCTCATCCGCCGAATCGACCGGGTTGGGTACACTGACAGAGGGAAATTCCCAGCCGCCAGGCATTGTACCCATCTCGCTGGGCGCATTGATCATGTCATCCCATGCCCGGGACATACCTTCCTTCGGTCCCCGACCATTACCGAACCAGCTACCGGGTCCACCGCCGAACCAGTTATTACGGCGATTGAAAGAACCGTTATTCCAAGGCCCCGTCATCCACGGGCCCCGCATGCCGGGCATACCAAAGCCCATCGGCCCGCTTGAATATCGGGATGGACGCCGGTTTCCATAACCATAATAGGAATAAGGACGCTGCCCGCGATAGGGGTAGTAATATCTCTGCTGTGCAGGATAGCCGGGGTAGCCATAGTAACTCTGGCGTGGCTGTGGTTGTGCAGTCACTGCCTGACGGGAAGGTGCTTTTTGCACCGCTTGCTGAACAGGCACCGGTATGGTGGCGGGAGCTGCAGGCGATCCATTTGGAGTGGCAGCCGTTGCCGGAAGGGTCACTTCATCGGGTTCAAGCGGAGGATATTCCGGTTCCGCCCCGTCGGCCAGTGCGATACCACTGCTTGCTGAAATCATTGCGACCAGCGTGAACGTCATCTTCCTGGTTTTCATCTTAACCTACCCATGGGGTTATCTTTTCAAGTCATTCCATTGAATCACTTTTCACCCATTCATGCCATAAAGTCAATAAGTTAGAATATAATGCATTGCTGAAGTATTCTGTTCATCAATATGCTGCGGGACTATAATGCATTTTATTCCAGAGGTACGGACAGAACCACATCCACTGTCAACAACTTCCTATGACCACCCCTTGTAACAAAAATCTGATTGCCTGTCATGACTGCGATCTATTACAGACACTTCCTGCCCTGACGCCGTCCACTCACGCAAGTTGTGTACGCTGTGGGGCAACACTGTACCGCTTTAAAAAGAACAGCATCAACCGAAGTCTCGCCTTCGCAATCACAGGCCTGATCCTGTTTTTTGTCAGTAATCTACTGCCATTTCTGGCATTGAATGCCCAAGGCCGGGTGCAGGAGAGCACACTCCTCTCAGCCAGCATGATTCTGTACCAGGAAGGCCGACCCTTTCTCGGCACCCTGGTATTCGCTACAACTTTTTTGTTTCCGCTGTTCAACCTGATTGCCATCATGTATCTCCTGATACCACTGAAATATGGTCGCAGATTGAATCTGAGCATTCATGTCTTCCGGTTCCTCCAGAGCACAGAACCCTGGGGCATGTTGGAAGTTTTTATGCTGGCCACGCTGGTCGCCATTGTCAAACTGGGGGATCTTGCAACCGTCATCCTCGGCCCTTCCCTCTATGCCTTCACGCTGCTGATTTTCGTCCTGGCGGGGCTGAGCGCCTCACTCGACCCTCACTTGATTTGGCACCGACTGGATTCACGATGCGCCCGTTAACCGCCGCCCGGGCAGGCCTCATCTCCTGCCATATCTGTGATGCATTGAGCCGGAGGCCAGTCGACCGTACGGAGCGAGTCGCCTGCCCGCGTTGTGGCGCCACGATCCATTCCCGCTCCCCCAACAGCATCCACCGCACCTGGGCTTTGCTGATCGCCTCCATGATTCTTTACCTACCGGCCAATCTCTATCCCATCATGAGCGTGGTATGGTTGGGACAGGGAGAGCCTTCTACAATTGTCGAAGGCGTTCTGCAACTCGTAGACGAAGGTATGTGGCCCTTGGCGGTAGTCGTCTTTGTCGCCAGCGTCTTTATCCCGCTCCTGAAGATGCTGGTGCTGGCCATGTTGCTGATATCAGTGCAAAAAAGATCAACTTGGCGAATGCGCGACCGCACTCGTCTCTACCGCATTGCTGAATTTGTCGGCCGCTGGTCAATGGTCGATATTTTTGTCATCGGCATTCTGGCGGCACTGGTGCAGTTTGGATCACTCGCCACCATCCAGCCGGGAACCGGCTCCCTCTCCTTTGCCGCCGTGGTGGTACTCACGATGGTTGCTGCCCACAGCTTCGACCCCCGACTGATATGGGATGCCCTCTATGACTGAACCCGCCATCAATGAATTGCCCGAAGCCATCGTCGAAAATGGCAACCGGTTTTCGCTGGTGTGGTTCATCCCCATACTCGCCCTGCTGATTGGCGGTTGGCTGGTATACAAATCCTATAGCGAAAAGGGTCCGGCCATCACCATCAGCTTCAGCAATGCCGAGGGGCTCGAAGCCGGGAAGACCCGGGTTCGCTATAAAGAGGTCGATGTCGGCAAGGTCAAAACCATCGAATTGAACGATGATCTCAGTCGCGTGGAAGTCACCGTTCAGCTGAAGAAATCAATCGGCTACCACCTCAACGAAAACACCCAATTCTGGATTGTCCGGCCTCGCATCAGCCAGAAGGGTATTTCCGGACTCACCACGCTGATTTCAGGCATTTATATCGGCATGGATCCCGGCCAAGGGGAAACCGGAGCACTGAGTCACTATAGTGGCAGAACCGATCCATTACCGATCAAGTCCGATGCTGAGGGCAAACCCTATTTTCTGACTGCTGACAGCCTTGGATCCCTGGATATTGGTTCCGGCGTCTACTATCGTCAGATACAGGTTGGTGAAGTCACCGGCTACCATCTCGATGCCAATGGCCATTCGGTCATTATCAATATTTTCATCAACTCGCCCTACGATCTGCTGATTCGCAAGAACAGCCGATTCTGGAACGCCAGCGGCTTCGATCTTAGACTGACCTCCGCTGGGGTCAGCGCCAAACTGGAATCGCTGTCAGCCTTGTTGACCGGTGGCATCGGCGTGGATACACCCCATAATCTTGAAGCCGGCGCGGCCACAGAAGGTGGTGAGCGCTTCAAACTGATGCCGGACCGAGAGAGCATCGAGAACAAGCCTTATTCCCTGACGCAGTATTATGTCCTCTATTTCGACAGCTCAATTCGCGGACTCAATAGTGGCGCACCCGTCGAATTTCGCGGCATCAAGGTCGGCGAAGTGGTCGATATCGATCTGCAGATGGATCATCGAACTCTCGAAGTGAAAATCCCCGTGCTGATCGCCCTGCACCCCGATCTGATCACCGTGACCGGTGATATTGGCAATCCGGAGTCGGTTCTGGAAACCTTGGTCTCAAGAGGACTTCGGGCACAGCTTGCATCCGGCAATCTGATTACAGGGCAACTGTTTATCGATCTGGACTTCCTCAAGCATGTACCTGAAGCGCATATCACCCAATCCGGTCCATTCCATGTTTTTCCGACGGTGCCGGGGGCAATGGAAAAACTGACACGCAATGTCACCGAATTACTCAATAAAATTGGCGACCTGCCGCTTGTGGAGATCGCCAATGACCTGAAAGCCACCATCAACGGTCTCAAGACCATGATAGATTCGCCAGATACCCGGGATGTTATCCGCAAAATGTCAAAACTGGTCAAGCATGCCGATTCGCTGACCCAGACCTTGAATAAAGCGGCGCCATCCCTGGTCAGTAACATCGACGGCTCACTGCAACAGCTGGAAAAGACGCTGGCAACCGCTGATTCAACCCTTTCCAAGGATTCGCCCCTGATCTACGATATAAGGCTGCTGATTGATCAGCTGTCATCTGCCGTCAGTTCCTTTGAAGCGCTGACCGATTATCTGGAACGACACCCCAACGCCCTGCTCTACGGGAAAAGCATCGACGCACCATGAAACAGCCCCTCCACTACGCTCTCCTTGCAGGCGTCACCATCACAGCTTTATTGTCCGGCTGCGCCGTACATGAGGCTCCCACCCACTTCTATTCACTGAACGCGACCGTCGGCGAGCAACAGCCCGATTTGAAACACACTGTCAGAGTAGGTGTCGGGCCACTGAATTTCCCGAAATATCTACAGCGCCCCCAGGTAATCACCCGAAAGAACAATAACCAGATCAATGTTGCCGATTTTCATCAGTGGGGTGGCAGGCTGGACGAAGAATTCCTCAGGGTTCTCAGTGATGATCTGGTCTCTCTGCTGGGTAGCAGCGAGGTCTATAGCTACCCTTGGGAGCGTCGCCTGCAACCGGACTATCAAGTCCGCCTCACCGTATCCCGGTTCGACGGCAAACTGGCGGGCAAGATCACTTTGAGGGTACGCTGGCAGTTGCTTGGGACCAGACGCCATCCATTGGCGGTGTCCGAGCAATCCAATATCATCGAACCGGTCAACGGGCCGGAATATACGGATTACGTTGCAGCCCAAAGCCGGGCTCTGGGAAAACTGGCCAGTGAGATTGCGGCCAGGATCAAGGCACTGACACTCGGAAAAACGATCAACAGTCCTTAGGTCGAGGTTTCCGGGGATCGAAAGCTGCAGCACTGTCGGTACACATGATTATTTGAACCAGTTGATCTCCACTGCCGTGCGACTGCCGATAACAGCCTCATCCAGGGAATTGGGAATATAGGCGAGTCTGTTATCCACCGGAATTCGACCTCCCATAATTTCCGCCTTTTTTTGCGGATAGCGGTGCGTGACATAGGGATTAGCAAAGCCAATCGGGTACAGCGGCATATTCGTGGCAGGGTCGTATTTATCCGTGGCGCCCAATGTATGGAGCATTTCATGTGCGATGACAAAGTTATTGGTACCCTCAAAACCCGGGTCAGCGTAGGCATAGACAAGTCCAATCAGCCCCTTCGGCAAGGCCAGTGAATCGGGTATCACATCATGATCCGGGGAGTAATAGACCACAAACATACGGATATCACCGGCATTCCAGCCCGAATCATGCATAGCGGCCCACCAACGCATCCGCAAGCTGAAAAAAACCGTTTCAAGCATCGATGCGTCCCTTTGGTTTCGCTGTGGGGGTATATCCTCAAGCGGCGCCGCCACCCGGACGCTGACCGGGTCGCGAGTTGAGATTTCGTAGTTATGCCCTTGTTGCCGCATGAAGTTTGTGATGCTGCCAAAGCGAGTGGCATCAAGCTGCCTGATATAGGCCGCTGTCGCGGCACTGCCATCGCCGTTGATGGGATAGATGACAACATCAAGAGTTTCTCTCCAGTCGGTGGCATCGCGCTGCTTGATGTAGGTATTACCCGCAACCATAAAAAGGACACCCAGCAAGATACTTATTCTGATTTTTTTCCACATACCCGATCCCCGACAAACGACACCATTTGCCCGATGGTAGTATGCTTACTGCTGTAGCACCTGTGAGCACTTCACAAAACAGTGTGATCCACGTCGGGTTTTTACTTACAATTACCCGATAAGCGGATGTATTTACAGAATAAATGACCACAAGCACTCAATCAGTCAAGCTCTACACAACACCAACGCAGCCCTGCAGTTACCTGCCGGATAGGTTGGCATCGAATACGTTCATCGACCCGGCATTCATTCCCTCACCGGATGCTTATCAATCATTGATCAGCCGAGGCTTTCGCCGCAGTGGCGCCCATCTTTACAAACCATCGTGTGGTATCTGCCACGCCTGTCTGCCCTGTCGGGTCAATCCCGCCACATTCAAACCAGACAGAAGCCAGAAACGATGCTGGAAAAGAAATACTGACCTGCAAGTCAATCTGAAACCTGCCGGATTCACAGAAGAGGCTTTCGCGCTCTACAGTAAATACCTCAATTCCCGTCATGCTGATGGTGATATGGCAAATCCCGATCACGACAGTTTCACCCATTTTCTCTATGCCGGGTGGAGTAATACCTGGTTCGTGGAATTTCGCCTTGATCAGATCCTGGTCGGCGTTGCCGTGATCGACAGGCTGCCTGATGCCCTGTCAGCGGTCTACACGTTTTTCGACCCCGACAAAGCCCGGAGGAGCCTCGGCACTTATGCCGTTCTGTGGCAACTGGATTTTGCCCGACTGGAGGGACTTTCATGGGTCTATCTCGGCTACTGGATTAGAAACAGTCAAAAGATGCACTATAAATCGCGCTTTCGCCCCCTGCAGATTCTGGAAAACGGTCGCTGGCACGAACTCAATACCGAAAAAACCGATGCACTCAAGGAATCACACCATGGAAACCAACAATATGATAGCAACTCACAGTAAAAAGCTGGCGGCTCTGGGCGTTCTTGCTCTGTCCACCATCAACCCGGCGCTCGCTGACCACTGCAGCCGCTCCGATATCGACCACTATCTGGACAAGGAGTTTTCCCTGCCCCAGATTATGAAGCTGTGCGGTGATACAACCCCGTCAGCGAAAACTGCGAGTAAAACAGAAGCAGAGGGCAGCAAGGAAATCCCGCTATCGAATCTACAGATATTTCTGCAAACGGCCATCGATGCAGAGAAGGTCAAAATCGCCCCTGACGCAATTATCATTCAACAGGAACGTTGCTTTCCTTATGGCGAAGAAGGTTTCACCGGAGTCCGCCCCTCAGCCTGCCTCAAGCGAACAATCGATATCAACCGTACCGGCTTGAAAATCGGGGAGGTGGTTGAGAGCCGCTTCATATTTCGTGACGGCAAATTGATTGTCAACGGCCATATCGAGCAAACTTTCGACAAACTCAATACTCTCAAGAAAAGGGAAAGGAAGGAGTTTCTACAGAAATACCCGCAACACATGCAATCATTCGATGTGCCCGTCAAGAAGTCCATGAAACGGCAGGAAGTGGCGGACGCGCTTAAAAAGCTGGCAAAGTAACGCCAACTTTAGAGCCGCGACTCATTAAAAAGGAAAAAAGCGTCTGATCTTTTAGCAAAGATCGAGTTGGAGGGCGGGTCGACCATCACCAGCGACCTTCTTGCCCCCAATAAAAAAGCCCCGAAAAACGGGGCTTGTTAACCGTAATCAAAACTCTTGCGATCAGATTTCGATGTTCAACGCTTTCAATGTATCCATCGTTAAACCGCCCCGCGCCAAGCCATTCTTGCGCTGAAAGTTATTGATGGCCCGCAAGGTCTGGGAACCAAGATGCCCATCGACACCGACCGGAAATCCCGCCGCTTTCAATGCAGACTGGACTTTTCTCACCAGCGCCGGCGTGGTATTGGTTTCACACAATATTTGACGCCACTCCAGACGCTCCTCACCCACTTTGACCTTTTTGGTCAACTTCTGTGTCTTCGCCGGAATGGGAATCCGCTTCTCTGAAGCAGGCGAGATGAGCTTGCGAACCTTGATGGTCTTGGTAACCGCAGGAATCTCGATCTTTTTGGTCGAAGCCGGTGTTTTCAATACACGCTTGGTGACAGTCTTGTAGACAGCAGGCGTCTCGCGCAGGCAAAGTTTGTTGCCGGTTGGTTTGCTGCCCTCAGGCGCGGGATCATTTGCCAATACCCAGGTAACAGATTCATCTGATACCTTCACCCGTTTGGTGACTTCAGTGTATTGCGCCGGGATGGTCTCATGCTTTTCCTCAGCCGCCGCGATCAGTTTTCTCTTCTTGACGGTCTTGTATTCAGCCGGGATATCAATAGTCTTGGTTGTGGCCGGCGTCTTAACGACCCGCCGCGTCACGGTCTTGTACTTGGCGGGCACCTCGACCAGGCACATGATCTCACCGGTAGCGTTATCCAGACGTTCCTTGGAACCTCGCCCCTTTTTCCATCTGGTGGTCGCCGGGGAGACCAGGACTTTCTCGGTGACCGTGCCGTAAACCGCAGGAACCGTGACAACCTTGGTTGACGGCTCCTTGATCATGACTTTTTCTTCCACCCATTCATACTTGGCCGGAGTGACTGAAATCTTCTCTGAGGCCTCCTTGGCAACAACACGTTCCTTCTCGGTGCGATAGACGGCGGGGGTGTAGTATTCTAGATAACACTGGCCCGGCTTGGCGGAATCAGCGGGCAGGCCGGCTCCTTTTGCATACGCCACAAGTGATGCACCGGCAACCTTCACCCGCTTGTTCGGGGTTGTCAACATCCATTGTGTGGTCTCCGGCTTGATCTCGATACGTTCAGTCACCGTCTCATAGACAGCCGGTACAGGCACCAGTTTGAATGAAGCATCCTTGACCTGAACGGTCTCCTGCACCCATTCATACTTTGCCGGCATCACTTCAATGCGCTCGGAAGGCTCGCTGATGACGACCTCTTCGGTCCGTGTTTCATACTTTGCCGGGATAATGACTTTGGCGTAGCATTCGCCGGGTTTGGCATCAGGCAATGTAGATGTAGCATCGATCTGCGCATAACCGATGTTCGACACGAACAGTGCGGCTGCAACCAACAGGCTAAGGGAATTTCTATTCATAAGGATGGATCTCTATTGATTTTATATACTGGATATTCAGCATCAGATACTAGCCCAAAATGTGAAAAAGTCCACATTTTAGCGTGAACAAAAGTATCCTGCACCCTTGCGGTCTCTCCGACGATGGTTCCTATTATAGGCCAGATAACAAACTATTCCTAACCTCATGTTATCTGGATTATTTTATAACAGACACATCCACCTGAACCGACTTGAACACCCCATCCATCCCAGACCCAAACCGCTAGTTCCCGGTTGACAACAATCGTTTGAGATTTACCCAATCAAAACTTGGTCCGGGATCCGTCTTCCGACCGGGAGCAATTTGACTGTGGCCAGCCATTCGCTCTGCCGAGATGCCGGAATAAGTGTCAGACAACAGTTTAATTACCGCTACCAGGCGAGTGTACTGCCCCGCCGTAAAGCCACTATTATCCGTTCCCTCCAGCTCGATACCAATGGAGTAATCATTACAGGATGAGCGCCCTTCAAAGCTGGAGGCCCCTGCATGCCAGGCGCGTTTGTGGAACGGAACATATTGAATCACCTCACCTTCCCGACGTATCAGAAGATGCGAGGAAACCTTCAACTGCCGGATCTCCATAAAAAAGGGATCCACCGTCGGATCGAGCCGGTTGCAAAAGAGATCATTAATATAATTTCCACCAAAGACGCCCGGTGGAAGACTGATGTTGTGGATAACCAGCAGGTCCGGCTCAATACCGGCGGGACGCTCATCACAATTGGGCGAGGGAATCTGAATCGCCCCCTCCAGCAGCCCGGTTCGCTTGTCAATTTTCATCAAAACACGCTTCTCATAGAACGGGTGGCAAATCAGGATAGGCAGGCCGAGGCGGAAAAGCTATCATCTGCACCCCACAAACTCTTCCAGCGCCACATGACACAAACCCGACCTTTGCAGCAATGGATACCCTGAACCCCCAGCAACGTGCAGCAGTCGAGCACATCGGTACACCGCTTCTGGTGCTCGCCGGCGCCGGTAGCGGCAAGACTCGCGTGATTACCGAAAAGATCGCTTTTTTGATCAGGGAACATCGTATCAATGCCCGCCACATTGCCGCCATCACCTTCACCAATAAAGCGGCCAGCGAAATGCAAAACCGTATCGGCAAGCTGTTATCAGCCGACGCTGCAAAGGGCTTGCAGGCTTCAACCTTCCATACCTTGGGGCTGCGTATCATTCGTCAGGAACTGGACTCCCTTGGCTACAAGCCCGGTTTCTCCATCTTTGACGCCCAGGACAGCGGACAATTGTTAAAGGAGCTGGCGAGAAAGGAAAATATCGAATCAACCGACAGTATCCAGTGGCGCATCTCCGCCTGGAAAAATGATTTTATCAGCCCAGAGCAAGCCCTCTCCAAAGCGGAGGACAATGAAACAGCCTTTCACGCCAGGCTCTATGAACGCTACCAACGACAGCTCAAAGCTTACAACGCGGTCGATTTCGATGACCTTATCGTGCTGCCGGTGAAGCTCTTCGAGGAGGCTTCAGCCATACGTGAAAAGTGGCAGCACCGTCTGCGTTATCTGCTGGTGGATGAGTACCAGGATACCAATGCCTGCCAGTACCGCCTCGTGAAATTGCTCGCCGGTGTTGAAGGCCGGCTCACGGCTGTCGGTGACGATGACCAGTCAATCTATGCCTGGCGCGGAGCGCGCCCGGAAAACCTGAATCTGCTGAAACAGGACTTCCCGACACTGGAAGTCATCATGCTGGAACAGAACTACCGCTCAACCAGCCGCATTCTGCAAAGCGCCAACACCCTTATCGCCAACAATCCCCATGTGTTCGAGAAGCAACTCTGGAGTACGCTCGGCGAAGGAGACCCGTTGCGAGTCATTCCCTGTGACAGCGCGGAGCACGAAGCTGAAAGAACCGTCTCAGAAATCATGAACATCAAGTTCAAAAAGCGGGTGGACTACAACCAGTTCGCCATTCTCTACCGGGGAAATTTCCAGTCCCGATTGTTTGAACGCAGGTTACGGGAACACGACATTCCCTACTTTGTCAGCGGCGGCACCTCTTTTTTCGAACGGGCGGAAATCAAGGACGTCATCGGCTACCTGCGACTGATTACCAACCCTGACGACGATGCCGCCTTTCTGCGCACCGTCAACACCCCACGGCGGGAGATCGGAGCCTCCACACTGGAAAAACTCGGCAAATACGCCACCGAGAGAAATATCAGCCTGCTGACCGCTAGCGGTGAACTGGGTCTGGAGCCGCTCCTCAGTCAACGCGCCCTCCTCCGGCTACAGCGCTTTGCCGATCAAGTCAGCGAATTCGCCTATCGTGCCGAGGATGCACCCGCCACAACGCTGGTCAAATCGCTGCTGAACGAGCTTGGCTATGAAGACTGGTTGCGTGAAATCAGCAGTAACGACAGGATCGCGGACAAGCGAATCGAGAATGTCGGCGAATTACAGGAGTGGATCGGCCGCCTGAGCGCCAAAAAGTCCGGCCACACTTCGCTCAAGGATATCGTCAACCGTATGCAGCTGATGGATATTCTGGAGCGCAATAATGACGATGAACACAAGAAAGGCGTACAAATGATGACGCTCCATGCCGCCAAGGGGCTGGAATTCCCACATGTTTTCATTGTCGGGATGGAGGAGGAATTGCTGCCGCACAAGACCAGTATTGAGGAAGATAATCTGGAGGAAGAGCGGCGACTGGCTTATGTGGGCATTACACGCGCCCGACAAACTCTGACAATGACCTATGCCCGTAAACGGCAAAAGTACGGTGAAGAAACCGAATGTGAACCCAGTCGTTTCCTCGAAGAGCTGCCACCGGAACATCTGGAATGGGATGATCCCAATGGCGACAATGAAGAACGCTCCCGGGAAACGGGCAGGAATCATCTGAAGCATCTGAAAGCACTGTTGAGCTGATCCACGCCACACTGAGCGGCACGATGAAAAAGCAAGGGCTGAACCCGGGTAGTTCAGAGGGAATCTATAGTCTATGATTAATGTGACTAAGTTACTGAAGTATCGCATCAACGATCAGAAAATAGCCACTTGATCTTATTACTAACTGGAGAAATCACAATGCCAAAAAATGTCGGCGGTATCGACCGCATACTCAGAATCGTCGTAGGCGCCCTGCTGATTGTTTGGACACTATTCCTCGGCGGCCCGGTATGGGCATGGATTGGAGTCGTCCCTCTCGCGACCGGTCTGCTCAACTTCTGCCCCGTTTACAGTATTCTGGGCCTGAATACCGGCAAATAACGATATCATGGGAAGACTGCCCATGCAGTCTTCCCGAATCTTGTTACTCGGTTAAGGATTTCTCAAGCGGCAGAAGTTTGGTGAAATCGTCGATTGCCGCAAAATCTCCAGTCTCTCTTTCCGGCAGTCTGGAGTCGGGTTGCCGTATCGATAACAAATAACTGATACCCGCCGATTTTGCGGATTCCAGCACCGACTGACTGTCATCGATGAGTACGGTTTTGCTGCGCTCATAAGGTTCAACCTCACCAACACGATCCCAGAACTCAGGGTCCTCTTTGGGCAGCCCCAGATCATGGGAACAAATCAGACCATTAAAATATCGCTCCAGGCCGGTATTCTCCATCTTCAACGCCAGACTCTTCTGATGAGCATTGGTAACCAATAGAACCCTTTTATCCGACGCCTGCAGCGCTTGCAGAAAAGCCTCAACACCGGGACGAACGGCGATCAGATGTTCGATATCGCGTTTGAGTGCCGCGATATCAAGTTCCAGCGCATCGCTCCAGTAATCGATACAGTACCAGTTCAATGTACCGGAGATCGCATGATATTTGTCATCGAGCAGTTTGCGCGCATCTTCGATTTTGAGACCATGCCGACCCGCATATTGAAGCGGGACATGTTCCAGCCAGAAATGATTGTCGAAATGGAGGTCCAGCAATGTACCATCCATATCAAGGAAGACCGTAGTGATGGCGCGCCAATCGATCATATTCAGGCCGCCTTCCCATCCGGCTCTGCAAACTGGATCAACTCGACGTCCCAGTCGATGCTCGTCAGTGTCAGGACGACGCAAGCCGGTCCCCCATGGTTGCGGACAAATCCGGCGGCTCCAGGGTTCAGCACCCAGGTATCACCGTTCGCATCCCAAACCTGCTTGTGGGTGTGGCCATAGATAATCAAACGCGCATCGGGATACGCAGCACGAAGGTCACTATGCCCCGGGTGGTTCCCGAATCGATGTCCATGCTCGACCACGATGATGCCACCCGGAACAGAGATCCGCGCTACTGCAGGCAGGTTATTCACTACGGGCGCGTCCTCGACAGGCCAAAGCGCAGCATGATCATTGTTGCCGGCGATGGCAATCACCCGGCCATTCAAGTCATGCAACTGCTCGATCACCGCAGCGGCACAGATATCACCGGCGTGGATCACCGCATCACATCCGGCGACCACCTCGGCAACGCGTGGGTCAAGCTTGGCATGAGTGTCGGAAACCACGGCCATTCGCAGCGTCTCAGCCGCTTCCCCAAGTTCAAACAATTCCATAACATTCTCAAGTTAGTTTTCATCCATCAATCATACCCACAGAAGGCAGCTGTTTGTGGATGACAACGTTGCAAACACCTAGTTCAGGCGTCGTTTCTTTTCGGCCATTGCCCAAATCAGACTATAAAAATGAAAAGGGCCGCAGTTCAGTCAACTGCGGCCCCGCACCGAGTGCTCCCATCAATTTCAGGCTTCGCCGGAAGAATCTCCCGCTTGGCCTGCGGAAAACTGCTTCGACTCTTCCTCCTTGACTTGCTCCAGTTCATCGCGTTTTTGCTGAATCTCCGCTTCACGCCGCTTTTTCCATTCATCCCTGCGCTCAGCAACCCGTTTTTCCCTAGCGCCCTCTTTCATTTCGATAGAGATCTCTCCAAACAGAACCTGTTTGAGGAATCTCATTGCAAATGCCAGCAACTTCTCATCCGATGAAAGAATATCCTCCATCTCCGCATCAGGCACATCAAAAATATTAGTAAAACCGGATGTCTGGACAAATTTTCTGAATCCATCAATATCATAGCTGCACATATCGAACAGCTGGAGGCTGCGCGTCGAAGGTGCACCGACTGTCGGTCCTGAGGTCCGTTTCTTGATGACGATATCCATCCACTCCCGATTACTTTCGGCATAGTCAGTGACGCCCTGCTTGTCCAGATATTCCCGTACAGTCTGTTTCACAGGTTCATCATGTCCCTTGCAATGCTCTTCCTTAACAACAAAATAGACATCTTCAACCTTCGATTCATTAATCTTCCGCATCGCCATATTACCCAATGCGTAATAACGGCATGCCATGGGCCGATGATCATAAACAGTACATCCCTCATCACCCAAAAAGACGCAGGCCGTTGATTTCCCGTCTGTCGCGAGGCGAAGTCCCGGCATCCCGTGCTGATCCATCTCAAATGGCACGGTGTAGCGCGCCACAAACTCATCCGAGGTCAGGTCGAAATGTTTCTTCAGGCGAATAATGTCGTAGGGCGTGATCTGAATCTCACTCTGCTTACAGCAGGCATTGAAGCAGGAAACCCCGGGATGACAGTCAAACTGAAATTCGGAATCCAGCGACAACTGCTTGGGTTGTACGGGACTTTGATTCGGAATGTTGTCTTTGATGTCGTCGAAATCCATAGTTTCTCCCCTCAAATATGAGGTGTTCAGTTCAAGCGGTGTATTTCAACCGATCTGTGGCCAAAGTGCAAAGAGTTCTACAATCTACAGGGATAACAGTATGGCGCCATCGCTGTCTGAAACAAAAAGGCCAGACATCGCAAGATGTCCGGCCTTGTTACTTCAGGGGCTGAACTCAGCCAACCCCCTGGGTCCAACCC
>JAVCKW010397785.1:0-19924 GCA_034780715.1 Peltospira delicata | reverse complement strand
AGAGAGAGAGAGAGAGAGAGAGAGAGAGAGAGAGAGAGAGAGAGAGAGAGAGAGAGAGAGAGAGAGAGATGTGGAGTAAGAGACAGAGAGAGAGAGAGAGAGAATACAAACGGTGAAATGCTTAGTTTTCATAACATCTATTTTGATGCAAAAATTACACTGATTAAAAAATAAGTAATTTAAGCTATAATTCAAGTCGCCATCTCAATTTTAAAAAAACTATGTCATGATGCTTTATTTATTAAAACTGAGATGTTAATAAATAGTTGCTTTCTGATTCTTTTGACCATAGGGGTGCCATGACAGCCTAGTGGTAAACGTGCCCGCTGAACATACTCACCCAACACGTGGTCCATCTAGAACATGGGATTCATCATGACTCATAGGGTTTTATTTTGGGAGTCAAGCATTCAAAAATGGTAATCATCTATATTTGCTTTTAACCTGCATTTGTGGTAGGTCCTACCAACAACAAAAAGCGTGTATTTTCAAACTAGTGATAATCGTAAACTAATTATTAGAGAGGAAGATTTTCCGTTTCAGAATTTACCGATTCCGTTTCAGATTTTGGTGTATTCCATTTTTTCTGTTTTTTAATATTATTTTATATTTTGTATCATATTTTGTTATCTTAAATTACACCAATTTATGTTTTAATATTAAAACTTTGAACTTATTTTGTGATTCTTGCATTGGGTGTCACTTTCGATATCGGCAATGTCTGGCGACGTTTTGGTTTTTGTTCCACCATACTTGGAAGAAAAAGCAAATAATGCAATTGAAATCTTGCCATACTTCAAGTAGGCTAAAATTAATATTTAGGCCAGAACATAACTTTATCAGACAAGTGTTTTAACTTTACCGTGCCGAAATATGGGTCATCCATGGTATATATTTATTAATTTTTTTTTAACTCGGTCGCCATTTTGATTTTCAAAAATTAAGGCGTATATCTGCCATAATGGTTTTATTATTAATACTGATGTTATGTAAACAAAAAAAAATTATATATATAATAATAATAATAGTTGAAAACAATTACTTACAACTATCAGTTGTGAAGAATTTGTAAAGAAAATTATTTAGACATGTTATCGAAATGACACTGACAGACTTGGCCCTTTCAGGCCTTTCACCCTAGTTTAAGTCTTTGATAAGGCTTTCGTAAGAATCAAGTATCTCCTGAAAAAACGTTTCAGTATAAAACAACCCTAATATGTATCAATGCATAAATATCATCTCACCTTTAATATTTCTGCATATTTCGTTCAGTGACAAATTCAAGTTTAATCTTTAAATACTGCTAAAACCAGGTAATAGAAACCGAAAGTAAAAATTACTGGAAATACTTCCTTCTTTACGCCTTATAAGACAGGATTCGTTGAAAAATAACACGTGATTTTCCGAGAAATTCTTTCCGAATTATTTGAGTGTAGAGTTATTGCCCTTGGATGTTTCTTGTTTAGGCGTGTAAGGTATAACAGTATTTGTATTACAATATTCGTTTTTAGATTGCGATGAGTCATCATTTCGGAGAAAATCGGACTTTCGGTTATGATTTCCGTATAATGCCAGTATCAATCGAAATTCTAGAAAATGGCTAAAATGTCTTCGTTTTTCAAATAGGTAAATATGCACTTAGTATTTGAATATTTCCATATTTCTTTCTTCCATTCGCGTATCAATTTATTGCTGTAGATGTTGCATTAACTTACCACCTTCTCACTGACCTAGTTCGATATAAAACAATTCAATATATATATATAAATTATTTTTTTCTTCTGTCCATGATCATAATCACTCTGAAAAACAGGTAAAAAATATTTAATCATACAATCCGTTTACAGTAGTTGTTGTTTTGTTTCTTTGTTTTATGTGTTTGTCACTTGTCAATAATTATGTGTTGTTTGTTTAAAAAAATTTGTTTTTAAATTTTTTTTTTTTTTTTTTTTTTTTTTTTTTTTTTTTAAATCTGTATCAGCCTAAACTGCCTAATTGATACTTTTTCTTTTTAATAATATTTGCCATATCTTTTGAAATAATAAAATGAAATTATACATAATTATGGTTTTATGAATACTAGAATAGCAGTTCTCGCTGGGTGGAAATTAAACAGGGATGGCCACATCAGCCAAACCCCCACACACAAACAAACAATTTATAAACAGGCAAAAATAGTTATGAATGGAATTCTAAATATATGAATTTTAAGCTAAACAATCAGCAACTTGTTCATATTCCCAATATGGATCCATACGTCTGTTTTTAGCTCACTCTGCAATCAGCTGTTTTTGTCATATAACACAATCAAATCTTAAGAGTTTCAGGCAAAACAAATCATTTAATAAATCATTGGGTACCATGTAATACCACGCTTAAAACCAGCCATGTATATATATGTATATTCAAGACTGACTGCAGGAGCCATGTGACACATGAAGTAAGTAGTCAGTAAGTAGGCGTATGTTAGAGATTAAAGGTCAAGATGTTTATATTGCAATAAAATTAGTTCTTACTCTTGCATTTATTAGATATAAATATGGGACATTTAGGAATAAAACAAATGAAGGTAATTAAATGTGAGAAATGTATTTGACTATATATCTGTAAGGTTAACTGATATATACACTTTAATGAATATAATAATCCGAAAACAGATCACTAGATCAATTAGGAGCCATTTAAATATTACCTTACATAATGTTGAGGGTGTATGTGTCAAATCCAAGTATCACAAGGGGTAGGGGGATACAGGGATCCCACGAGCCTTGGAAAAGTTTCTTTTGAAGCAGGAAATTTGGAATGAACACTTGAATTTTTACTTGTATCATACAATTCTATAATATCACTCACCAAATTTCACAAAAAAGCTCAAATGACTCCCCAAAATATAAATATAACAACATGTAATGTCAAACCATGGCAACAATATATAATGTATGTTGTTAGAGGTCAATGCAAACCAAAAATACTTTTAATCAGTTAAAGTGGTGCAAGCAGTGCATTAGTTTTAATGACATTATCATAGTGCTCATGGATATAAATAAACATTGCCATGTTGCTTTGTGTTGAGCGGACAGAGTTATCCGAGTGGTATGTAACATATTTTGGGTGGGTATGGTCTAGCATTACAGAGCATTCAGGAGTCAAAATTGACTTTTTTAATCAATATCCCTAAGGAATAGTGAATTTCAAAATCCACTAAATATTCCGTCAACAAATGTCCCTTCAAATATTTCTGAGAGCCACTTCAGCTTTTAATCTTGATATAAATTTATTTTGAAAGGTAATACAACTATAGATAAGTATATTATTTTACTTTATTTTATGTACATTTATTGTTATAACCTAACAAAATTTGGGAAATCCTTGCTTTCAGCTATGTAGCCTGTAGATCAACGGGCATGTAACAAAATCGGTATTGGCCAGAAGGCCATTTGTTTTCTTAATATGACATCTGTGTTAAAAACATTTTATATCATTATATGTATACGGTGTGCGATTTTGAGGCGAGGCCGGGAGCCCATGGATCACCAAAATCATGTCAGACTCATTAGCTTGTCCAGCATACGAGCCTGTGTGGTGCTTAAATGTAAATTGAATAAAAGCATATCAATTAGGTTTAAAAATTGATTTTCTAATAAATATATTGCAGAGAATGCATAATTACAGGATCGTACCCTGATGTAAATTCTTGGGAGGGAGGGGAAGGGATGGAGTACTTTTTATAAATGTATCTGTTATAAGTTTGATGACATGAAACATACTGCCGAAAAGAAGTACAAAAGTTGAGATTCCTGGGGGGGATTGCCACCACATCTGCCCCCCCCCTGAATAATCATATTAAATTCCTGCCAAGTCAATGTCACATTTCAGTACATTCGTAAACAAAAAAATATTGTATAATTATTATGACATGGTGGGGCTTGTTGGATTGTTGGCAGGCTCTCTGGATTTGTAGAGAGGGAGTCTTCAAGATACTTTAATTTTTTTTAACCAGTGTGTTTGTGTGTGTGTGTGTGTGTGTGTGTGTGTGTGTGTGTGTGTGTGTGTGTGTGTGTGTGTGTGTGTGTGTGTGTGAGTCTATTTGTATTTATAGACATGTCTAACCTGGTATAACTGTTTTTATTTAATTGATGTGTTATTAAAAGTGGGAAACATGTTTTATAACTACATTTCTAAGAAAGGATTAATTAACTTTGTGAAGAGTAAATTATAAGAGAACATCTCTGTGTTTATAAACACAGGGCAACTACACTTAAAATGACTTTGTAAATTGTGCTAATGATCTCTTGAACATAATGTAGTTGAGGTAATTAATTCCACTAGATTTTTACATCAATAAAAAGTAGGACAAATGCAAATAAGACATGAATATAGGATAAATAATAAGTTGATCCTTGAATTTTTTGTATTAATTAGTTTAAAAAGTGTGATGATGTTAATTACTTATAACGGGACAGGTATTTCTTATGTTTTCATTTTGTATATTTAAAAATAAACATTTGTGTATATTTTTTCCTAAAATTCATTTCGCTAAAACAGAAGTTGGAAAATCATAAAGTAGTTGCTACCAGTATAGTACGTAATCACACAGACTCCATTTAAATATTAATGATTCTTTTATCTTTTAGAGTTAACTATGTCACGAAATTCTAGTTCAGTTCAAAACCACCTTGCTAATGTTCAACCGCATGGAGCAGTTTCATTGTCACAAATGGGTAAGTGTTTAAAATTTTACATTAAATTAACTCAGTCAAAAAATTAAAACAGATTTAAATATTAGCAATTCTTTCTAAATATGAAAATTTGCGTAAATTTGTTTTCACCTTTTTCTTAGTAACAGTTATTACCAATTATTACGGCACCAGTTTAGTGTTTAGCATAGTTCATATGATATATTCTGCTATTTGTTATGGCGTCATGTATAACACATAAAATAAAGATTGGGCTAGATCACATGCGCTCCACGATGCCCATATGGGAGTCAGTGTGCAATTTTGAGGCGAGCCAGATGCTCGCAAAGATCAAAATTGTTGACATGATTTGAACTTTTGATGGTTGTGAATGATATTATTGTTACAAAATGGAAACAACATTTACTGCTTTACTACACAGGTAATGATGTTGATGAATTTCTAAAAACAATATGTGATGTTGGGGAAAATATAGATAAGGATAAGAACTGCAAAAAATAAATTGTCAAAATGACAGCATTGATTCATTCTGCACTCAGTTATTCACATTGATAGATACAGGAAAAGAGTTGGTTATACAAATTGTTCTGAACTGCACATCACATAAACTAATTTATTAATTTTAGAATAGAAAAAGATATTTACTTGTACTTTGTATGTGCATGTAGCTCAAAATGTTATCTTTCTATTTCAAAGTAACATTGAATAACTATTTTTGTGCAGGATCCACCATTATTGCAAAAATGATATAGTCACTTTAATTATAAAAAAAACATCTCTTATTTTAAAACGAATAAAGGTAACATACTACTACTACTACTACTATTACTACTAGGCCTACTACTACTACTACTACTAATAATAATAATAATAATAATGTAAAGTGTCTTTATCACCATACTCGGTTCCGTTTTCGACAATTAAAAATGGTGCTGTGTTTGCCAATTAACCTTTTAACTACTGAATTCTTTTTTGTGAAAACGGTGTTAGTGGGTATTCAAATACAATGTTTTTGTTTATTTACTGAATAAAAAATATATAAAAACATAAAATCATGCTCATATGTGAATTGGTATGATGTATTTTGGTATGATGTATTTTATATCAGTTAAAAACTATAAAAAATTGCGCAAAAAAAAAGAGTCAGCTTTACAATTTTCACACCAACTGCAATGGCATCCACAGAGTCCATTACCAGCATACATTTGTTTACTTGTTAGACATTTAACATAATTTTATTGTAAATTAGCAATGTAAACATTAATTTCTTCCACTGTCGTTAAAGCCCAATTCACTTACGACAAACACACCATGCGGTCAAATAGCAGACATTGTTATTTACCTTACCTGGCTATATATATTAATAATAATAGTATTATATTTTATTTGTTTATTCTTGAATGATGTACTGGTGATAAATACAAATTTTCAAATATATATGCCATCAGTGTATTTATTGACCGATAATTCAAAATACAAATGTAGTAAGTGGTACCGGCAAACTTTTGTTTTCAAAGGTTCTGTCAGTACCAATGAGTCCAAAACGACTTTTCCCTACACCTGCATTTAATTTTATTTGTTTATTCTTGAATGATAAATAAATAATAATAATGAAAATGCCATCAATGTATTTATTGACTGATAATTCAGAATTAAAATCTTCGAAGTGAGACCAGCAAACTTTGTTTTCAAAATTGTTATCAGTACCGATCAGTCCCAGACCGGCAAAGAACTTTTCCCCACCCCTGTTATGTAGTGAATTTTTCTCATAGTGTGATGATAAAACAAAAGATTAAATGCATGTATAGGACCAATTGTTTGTTTATGACATATTATAGTCATCAAAATGAAAAGTCTTATTTCCATTTTAAAACAAAAAAGATGAATATCTCACATGGGCGTCCACAAAATAAAATATGTGAAAGTAAATCATAGCAATTTTGCTGTGTAGTTTACTGCTGATCTCACTTCAGTTGAACGAAGTGAAATCATCAACAATAATTATAAGTTTGAAAGCATTCATATGAGTGTTACACATATTAAAGTACAAATAATTCAAGTGTCAATGAGTAGGCTAAATAATGTATGGGCAACTTTGCCAAACACAGAAGTAAATCATATAGTCTCGTCAAAAGATAGCCAAAGTATGTAACTAAAAATAGCAATATAAACAATATAACTGAGGGTTTCTTTGTAACATGCTGCTGCTGATAAATATTTACCATAATATACTCAGTAATATGTGTGTCTAGAAATTGTTAATTCAGGTAATTGTTATATGGTAATTTCAGGTAATTTCTGGCAATTTTGCTCTGAGCAAGACTTTTATGTTATTTTATGTTACAGTCCAGCAGTTACCTACCACACCAACTAGTACTGGTGGTGCAGCAGTGAATCTAAGACCACCAGTCCCTGGTACTGCAGTTAAAATGAATACTCCTACAAGTGAAGTGATGGATCGTGGTAGCGACAGGTAAATTACATTATAAGTGTCACAAAGGTTTGAACTCCATTTACCAATACCACAAATATTAAACTCTGTTAAATGAATTAAAAATTGTATTTATATGTTTGTGTACAGTGTGTGTGTGTATATATGAGTGAGAGAAAGAGAGAGACAGACAGACAGAGAAAGAGAGCAAGAGAGAGAAAGACAGACAGAGTCATGAGAAAGAGAGAGTCATGATTTCAGATATTAATATGAGCTATTCTAAACGTTCAATGAATGGACCAGGTTGGATCAATCCAGTGACCCACCACAACTTGAGCAAGTACATTACCACTGAGCAAAATATATATATATATATATATTAATGTCCTGCTCTCCTAAATTCATAAATTATACATTTTTGTTTACAAGTAATTTATTAAGTAACTGAACAGTTTTTTCACTAGGTTTCGTTCGGATCCCACACCAACCCCCATGAATTTCTTAGCCAGAAAATAATGTGGGACTCACCTTCGTGGTTTTGTATTTTTACAGTAAATGTTTACATTTAGTTTATAGTTAAATATCTCACTATTGATATAATATAGATACATATTACGAGCTAGAGTCTAATGTGTTTTGATAAAATAAATTAATAAAACCTTTTATATTTCCTTGGTGTTGTCACACTATTAATATTTTAATGTTTAACATTATGTGTAAATGATACCTGTATAAACTCCAAAACACATCTAAAAACAACATGATTTTAAAAAACATTCATGGGGGAGCATGCCCCCAAACCCGAAAATCTTTTTAATATATTTGTGACTGCCGGTTAGATATGTTCATATTATTGTATTGTAGTTTTTTTTATTTATATACAGCAGGGATCTCATGGACTATTGAAAATTGTCTTTTAAAGCATGAAATTTGGAATGGGTCTTGATGTTTCATCTTAAAATCCTATAATGGGATTCCTCAAATTTCACCAAAAAAACCTCCAAGGACCCACCAATATAAACAAATTGAGAGTGCAGTGTGAACACTGTGATACATATATTAAAAAAAAAAAAAAAATCTGATTACACTGTTGTGGATAGCTAACATATGACCATAATGTATGTATATGTACACAACATATCCACAACCCACCCCCACAAATAGAATACTTATTATTATTATTATTATTTATTAACATTAAGAATTGTGACTTTAGAAATGAAGTTGACTTAAAAAAACTAAAAACTTTGCCCTCTCAGACTTAAAATTGTCACTTCTTAAAATGTATAGTTGTATCCTATTTCTTACACTTAATTATTCCCATTTGTTTATTAGTCTGATTTTACAAGCCTTATTATTATTTTATTATTGAGGGGATAAACAGATCTTCTGAATTCAACTGCTAGTGTGGGATCCTGGAAGAAGGAAGTAGTATTTTATTTAATGACGCACCCAACACATTTTATTTACAGTTATTAAGCATCAGACATGTATTGTTACGGACCATATTGATATTCATAATGGAAACCTGCTGCCGCCACATAGGCTACTCCTTCCGATATGTAAAAAATTTTATATTTTATATGCACCATCCCATAGACAAGATAGCACATACCACAGCCTTTGGTGTACCAGTTGTGGAGCACCGGCTGGAATGAGATATAGCCCAGTGCGTCCATCAGGTAGGATTGTTCTGACGACCTACTGCACTATGAGCGAACGCTCTCCCTCTGAGCTACGTCCCACTCCAAGTGGGATCCTGGACCACTAATACTATTACTAGTTGTAGTAGTAGCAGTAGTAGTTGTTTTTAATCTGTTTCTTTGTTATTCTTTCACACTTCAAACTTGTTTCATTGAGACTCGCAGATATAGAGGATGGGGTGTGATTTATTCACTACTTAAGTGAATTCATTAATTGGCCATTCCATGGTATCTGTGCCATGGGTGTGAACATTTTAAAATGTCTGGCCAAAGTAATTGTATATTATACATGAAAGCTAACACCTTGAAATGTATGAAAATGTGTTTTAATAACTATTTACTTAAAATTTATAGAATTTAATGACATTTTTGGTCCAAAAAAGTATATTTGTAAGCTGGGATGTGACATTAGTTTTTCTGTTTTATTTCATTACTATTTTATAATATTGCAAAATTAGAAATGAAGACAACATATCTACAACATACTAGATCTGAAAAGCCTATTTTGACTTATGGGACATAATTGTTTATTTAATTGATTATCAAAATATACAATGTCACATTCTGACTAATTAGACATATAAAATTTAATATTGTTAAAACACTTTTTAATCAGAAATCAAAATGCTTTTAAATTAACATTAACAGAGTAAGTAATAAGTTTTCAAGTGATAATTTATATTACCGGTAAGTACTTTATAATACAACCTTTAAATTTGAGCCTGGACGTGACTTTAGGCCAGGGTGTGACATTCCATATGGCGGTTGACTAAGAAATTGCATGTATTTACAGCATTATTCAAACAACTATAAGTAATGAACTAATCAATAGGGATAAAAAGCAAATATATATCACTATGGTCTTTAGTCTTACCTAAATAGGTAGCTAGGTACTGCTGACACATCATGAAAGATCGCAAAATTGTCAGGCAAAATGTTCCAATGATCTAGAATGCCTAGTTTCATGGACAGAAAGATAAAGAAAGCAAAAGACAGCAAAAGAGCAATTAAAAGAGAAAAAAAAACTATAACAGAGAAATGGAAAAGGAAAATCTGATTGAGAGAGAAAAAAAGATAGACTTAGAGAAAATATACCCGAATATACCAACTATTCAGCCTGAAGAAAAAAAATACAAATATTCACCAACCATTCAGAAAGCAGTAAACTGAAAAGGTTAGCCAAAGTCTACCAAAATCTACAAAGAAGCATTTGCTTTAGGTCACATTAAAAAAATCAGTTGATTAATTAGATGAACCTATAATCAAATATAAGCTCCAGGAAACTCAGACAAGTGGTATCCTTGAAGATATAAAAAGTACAGATATTCAGTAATTTTATTAAAAGATATCACATCAGTTGTATCTGTCATGTAGTTTAAAAAAAAAAAATAGTTATGAGATTGAAATAACATTCCTTTCAGCAAATTTTTTTCAGAATTCCCGATTTGGAAAATTAAGCATATATATTTCAGAAAACCAAACAAAAACTAGTAGATGTTTCTGACAAAGGTACTTTTTTCATTGTGGCCCACCAGATACTAAATAAGATGTTTGGAACAATTAATATTAAAATATATATATATATATATATATATTATTAAAAAAAAAAATTAATTGTCAAATAGGTATATGGCATTTTGTTACAGACTGGATAAACTGTTACAGAATATCTTTCAGGAAAAAATTTCTTTTCTAGTGATATCCTTTCCCAGTCACATTCTGGCTGATCTTAGTGTGTAATTTTTGGGTAAAGTTTATAAGTCAGACACAAAGAGATATGACATACTTATTGTACTATCTGAACTGTGTCTATAAAAGGTAATATATCAAAATCATTGAAAACAGTGTTTTAATAATTGATTATTAGAGAGTGAAAATGTCACGTTCTGGTCCTTATACACCTGTATTTAAATGTGTAAAACCACACATACTCAGGGCCATAGCTTAGACTACAGGGCATCTTATTTCACAACATTGCCTAATAACCTTGTGGTTAGCACTTTATGTTCACTGTTAAATAGTATTATGTTTAATGCATATTTATTTCATTTCAGTAATACACCACCTGAGATGAATGACACCAAAGCTACAGGTTTGTTTTTAATTGTTATTTTTTAAATGTATTTATTTTTATTATTATATATATTTATTTTTTTTGAGGTGGGGGGGCATATTTGTTGTATTTATCTATTAGATCCAAATGTTGAAAATAATGAGCGATTGACTTTACTACTGAAATTACAAATATCTAATCAAGTATTTGTAAAGGATTCACTGTGAGGTGTTTTTCCAGGGGCACAACACATAGTATGTCTTGATTTCCAATGGTATCAAACATTAATACAATGGCTGAATATTGTAGTTGATGATTTCTGGCAAAGAACTTGTGAAACTTATACAAGACACAGTATCTCACCTAATCACCAAGACCATTAAGTGCTTATACTAACAGGAACAGGGTACAGAGTTTTGAACTATCATAACACTATGAGAAAATGTATATCATAACTGATGACATCATGACATAAGATGATTTTACCATGCGTTAGTGCTTAGAGTTATAATAATTATATTTCTTGTTGTGTTTGTTGTTGTTGTTGCCATAGCAGCCATTTCAATCAAATAAAGATTTACCCCCAATCTGTTTACCATATATAATTAATACTGGGTAGGTGCCAGGTCAGTTTTATCTCAACTATTTTCCAGTTTTCCAATAATCGGTCAACATGCGAAAAAAAATTTGCAAGATTATTAAATGATTATTTGACCAGTAAATTCCATTTACATACAAATTAGAAAGAACAGTTTAATAGAAATACATAAATACATTCAGTGTGTGATTTTGATGCTAGCCCTGGAGCCCATTGTGCACAACAATTGGTTTGGACTCTCTAGCTTACCCAGCATACAAATACAAGTTGAACAAATGATATTGGTATTTCTAAATGACACATGTAACATATTGAAATATCTAAGAAAACAACAGTCTCGAATTGCAGGTAAATTAAAAGCTGAGGTGTAAAAATTTGTTTTTCTAATAAATATATTACACATATCTATAACATACTGCTTAGTCATGAACCAAAGCCAATAAATAAACACCATGCATTAATAACTATTTCCAAATCGTACCTATCCTATTCCAGTTGAGTTTGGTAATTAGTTGCACTTAATAAAACTGAAAAGATAGGTTTAGCATATAAATACATCATATGGTAGTCATTTCATACTCAAATTTCCCTTTTCTTATCATAGTTATTTCATAATGATACCATAGTTATTTCATACCATGCCTGTTTGGTAATGTACCACAGGGTGCTTAATACATCAAATACATTATTTCAAACTACAGTCAATTTAATACAAACTATTAATAAATGCATAATCTTTTAAAACAGTATAATTCATATATCTCTTGCACAAGTTTATTGAAAAAAGTAGCCATGTAAATGTATTTTGCAAATGTTTTATTATTGAGAATTTAATTGTCACAGTTCTTTTTATATAAAGGATAGTAAAAGATATATTGGAAATTAGTATCGAAATTTGAAAATTGAAATTAGTATTGAAATTTGAAAATTGAAATTGAAATGTTTTTCTTACTAAGTTCAAATATAAGCCTAACTGTAATTTTATTTTACCCGCTAATTGTTGCATTTAGAGTACTGTACAGTGAAAACAAAAGTCAGCCATTATCTAGAGGCATGTTTGTTTGGAGTCCATGATTATGTCAGTAACAGCGAATCACAACAACTGCAAGAATGTGTGATTTTGATAAAGTTATCCTTCTGTAGTCTACCGTACACACTGCTATGCTGTCTATGGAATATACCAAGAACAGCTGGATCCTATCCACGTATATCTGACTTCAGCTCTGCACTTGTTTGTCATTCTAGATCCAGTTCAAGAAGAGAGCCAGAAGAATGTATGTATCATTTTTGAATGCAATCAGATGGGTAAAAGTGTGCTCTACAAAGATCAGAAAGACCTAATCTTGAGTTCTGAACAATTGGATCAGATAAAAACATCAGAAGGCTGTAAAAAAATTAGTGAAGAGGCTAGAAAACTGAATGATACCATTATTACATTAAATAAAACAAACCCTGTTTTGACAGTAACAGCAAACACAGAAGTTACTTTAAATTCTGATGAAATAGAACAGTGGAAGAAAGATATTTTAGCAATCATTACATCAGATGAAGGTGGTTTTGTTTTTATTAATATGCCACCTTCGCCAGAAGAGAAAGGTATCACAAGATCAGAACAACCACAGAGCCCATCATCTAGGGTGTTCTGTTGCTGGACACCTGCAAAAAGCCAGGCAGTTCAGGTGATCGGTGGAGGGGTGGATTCAGATCACTATGACATTGTGGTGTTACCTGTGCTGGGAGCAAACAACAACCCAAAGCAGCCAACTTGGATGAAGGGAAGTAAGTGCATTAAAATTATTGTGATACCATTTATGAGTTCGTTTTGTATGTTATTTGTGAGGTGAGAATGTTGTTATGATGTGTGTGGGGAGGAGTGTTTGTGTGTGGTGGGGGTGTTGTAGGATATATGGAAAAAAGTATTTGAGATCATATTTGTCAGTTTGATTCCATATCTTTTCAGTAAATCTAGCTTAATGTAATGTTGTTGTATGTTTTGGTATGATTATTATCTTGGGGCTTTGGAAATGGACTTCTGAAAAAAAAGATGTTGGTATATATAGTTGCACTGCATTTTTTCAGTTTTGGTATCGGTAGTAAAGCAAAACACAGTCATACTTAATGTGTTATTTTAATTACGCTTTCATTTAAATATTTACTTTATTGTTCATAAATGTAAGTTCCATTTACCTTTAATAAATATTTTAATGATACAAAAATAATTTAACAGCACATCCTATATGGTTTTTAATAGGAATTTATTATTTAAAAAAAAAAAAAAAATTGTTTACTTAAGTTGATTATCTCAGACTAGACGTGCATCCGGCAGACATTTATATTTTATTGGCTATCAGTTTATGTTTTAGAGAAGTGTGTTAGTTAATGACACAAATGGTTAGTGATAGTCAAAAAGAAAACTAGTTGCCATCTCTTCCAATTAGTAGCAAGGAATCTTTTATATCAGTGATCAAGCGAGGTGTCAATGTTAAAGAGAAGTCACTTCTTCTAACATTCAGAGGACGTAGTTTTGAAACAGAGTGATTAGATTTATAAATTATTTCTTTTTTAAATTTACAAATTAATGTTAATAATGAACATACCAATGAAAAATATTAGAATACATATGAACTTTTATTTTATCCTCATGTCGCCGAGTTGTTTGCTGCAGTGAGAAAAGAAGTCACTGTAATAATTAGCATGTCATCAGATTTCAGTAATAAATTCAGACAACTGATGTCAAAATGCCAGTTTGTTTATTGTTATAGTAATTTAAAAAGTTCTCTCATATGTAGTCTAGATGATTCATTACCAGAACTGAGGATTATTGGCTGCTACTCATCGTAATATGTTTTTTTTAAATGTGAAATTGTAAGTTCTCCTTGTTGTTAACTAGTAAATATGTAGAAATAGCTTAACAGGATACAGTTTGTTACTTGGT
This sequence comes from Peltospira delicata, assembly GCA_034780715.1. Classification (NCBI taxonomy): domain Eukaryota; kingdom Metazoa; phylum Mollusca; class Gastropoda; order Neomphalida; family Peltospiridae; genus Peltospira; species Peltospira delicata. The sequence continues at coordinate 5,507 of JAVCKW010397785.1, read as the reverse complement.
TGACAAATACTGTGTTAATTAACCATGAACAATATTTTTTCTTTAAAATTGTAATTGCTTGTTCGCTTGCCAAAAACATACTCTGTATTTTTACTCTGAAGTTGCCAGACAGGCAGTCACAGACAGTCTCATGGTAGAGTGGGCATGAAAAAGGTGAATGTTTAAGCTCACATCGCCCGGTCACGTGAGCCCTCTATATGCACCATCCCAATGACAAGAATACCTATACCACAACTGTGTTACATGGAACTGCACCATGAGCAAACATATTACTTTTAGTGGTGCATTTCTAAACCCTTGATTGTTAAATGTAATAGACTTAAAAAATAAAATCAACCTATAGTAGATTACATCTTTGCAACTGTTGTATTAATTGACATTACTTTAATACTTTATATACTCTGGTATATATTTTTAGTAGTAAAGATCTATGGCAATAAACAGAAATGGTGTAATATAAGTTTGTAGCATTTAGGTATTGAGATCACAAACACAAAAAGCTCAAAGACTTCATCATTTTTTAAATTTATTTAAAGTTATACATTGCGATCTCACAAAAGTTTTATGTAGCTAATAAGTATGTGACTGGTATGGTGTCACTAATATTTTACTCCTTACAATACCGAATACTATATCCACTTGGGAACGCTTATACAAATACAAAAGATTGTAAAAGAATTTACTAATAGCATAAAGTGGCAAACAACTGTAAACAAGTGGGCCATTGTTTATCTTAAGATTCAGTAACTCGGTGATGGCTGGCAGTCGTTGTTAGTCTTCTAACAAAATGACATGTTTCTCGTAATTCAAAGGCTGTTGTCATTTTAACCTCGAAAATAAAATAAAAAACACGAACATATAAGACTACAAAAAATTCTAGTTATACAGTAGCTAACTATTTGCTTTAAAAAAATGTATATTATTATTTATATTGTTGATGATTTAATAGGTTTTTTTCCAGTGTTAGGCAAATTCCATATTTTTAATCTATGATTCTTGCTATAATTACATTTAAATTTTGCTACAATTAAATATTAAATGTTAATTTAGTTTCATATTTATTTTTAATTTATTTCTAGAAGAAAGTGACCTGTTCAGGAAAGCTACACAGAAGCTACATGAAAGTAAGGTTTGTTATCTACCCAAAAGCAGTGAGACACAATTAGTCTTTCTGAGCTTTCCATTACAATGGCAAGGTGGGCAATCAAAGGAAAAAAGTGAAATAGCAGAATCCATTAAGCAGATGTTTAGCACATTCTTGAAACCGTGTGGAAATTCCAGCCCATTACAACCACTACGTGTGCTAATTGATCTTCAGGATTTGAGTGAATTCCCTTTTAGAAAAGCTGTGAAGATGATTGTATTCACATTGAAGGAGGAACTTTCTAACTTTGGGAATCCAGTTGTCCTTGTGTTGTCTGCGGTTGATGAGATTCATGCATATGAATTAACAACAATTTTTAAAAGTGCTATGAATGATAAACCATTTCAAGAACAATTTCAAGATTACACAAGCAGTAAGTATATACACTTTATTTTTACTAGTTACACTTGTATCATTATTTTCCTTTAATTTACTGATATTCATGCACGACAATGGCTTCATTGTCCAGATGTTTTAGATTTTTTTTTAATTGGTAACATAAATCATGAAAACTGCTATATTTAAACATGTGTTGGAAAATACAGAAAGATGATTATTCTGAGTGCATGCTTTCAAGTGGGCCTAATTTCCCCTACTTTCTTGTTAGGCTCCTACTATTCCCTACATCTTTCATGAAAATGGGTCGAGATGTAATAAAAAGGTTTTATTAAATGCCTTCATTTAAGTAATTAAATATTAATCAACATAAAATTTTATAGTAGGAAGCAGTTTGTCATATTTTTGTAGGATACATTTATTGCAGTAGGTCTGCAGTATTGCATGCTGGGTTCCATGAGAATGACAGGTGCATGTTGACAAGTCACACCATAGAAATTAAAAATTCATGAGAAACACATTTGGGTTATATACTCAAAAATCATTGGATCACACTGGAAACTATTTTTAGTTTCTATGAAAACAGGAACCATTTTCTTATACCATAATGGTCCTGAGTTTTTTAAGTTTTGAATCTTGCCAATTGTATATATATATTTTTTTACAACAAATGAAGTTCTAAGCTAAGTATAATTTACATGTTCAATACAACAACATCTTTCCAGTATATATGCACATGACTAGGTCTTCCACCGAGCCAGTGAAATTCCACTTACCCAATAAAGTTATGTTCTGTCCTAAATATTATTATTTGAATGAAGTAGGCTCATATTGGTAAATAAGCCCATCTTTACTTTCTGCCTCTCTAAAGAATTAGTCCCCTCTATGTAAGCTCATTCCAATAATTTGCACCCTTAATTAATTTAAGTAGATCATAGATCGACATACTGGTTCCGAAGTAAAATATATTTAAACTGATCATTAAAATAATAGCACCTTTTTTGTATGCAAATTGTAGCAAGATCAGTGAAATAGATTCTCGTCCCGCTAAAATTAGCTCACATTGCATAGTTGTTAGCATTAGTGAGAAGTGAAATAAATCACCATTATAATCTGCACTTAGTCCAATTTCATTAACAAAACCATATACATACATGTCAACACACGGATTTGTCTATTGTCAATGATATACCACTCATGCCCGTCACTCTACCAGTTTGGAGCAGTGGTCTTCGACGCAAGCGCAACATTAGAACAGTTTCAGTTACCAAAAATGCAGTTTGAATAACACTAAGGCAACAGCTAATTATCATCCAACAAAAGAAATGAAGGGGACTATATTGATAAATAAACCCTTTCGCAGTTCCGTTAAATCTAAATGTGGGATCATGCGTACATGAACTCGTCACTACTTTGCTGTTTGCAAGTTTACTCCCACTGAAATAATCGCACGTGGATAACAATTCGATGTCATAGTAAAACTTGTCCATTAGCGCTATAAACCAGATTCTTTCTCATGCGTGTACTATAAACGATCAATATTATTAAAACGTTAACTTGAATAAGTTTTTATTCTATCATTCGACCTTGTAATGCAAAGTACATCGTCTTGAAAGTTTCAGTGCTATTACAAACACCTCCATCGGGAAATCGTATTTTATAAGTCTTGATAACTTGAACAAGCGTAAAACGATCGAAAGAGGATTAAATTTATATTTTCAGGTTTTCTTAAACTTTTTAAAGTTAAATTTATTATTATTTTATTTTATTATGTTTTAATTTTTTAACTTGCCATCGGGATCGTGTTTTTCATTTATTACTGGCCCGAGTGTAAAACTTACTGGCCCGGGCCATCGGGCCACCGTATTTAGAAGGCCTATATGACTGATAGTTAAATAATTATTATAGTAGTTTCCATCTTACTGTATAGTTGAGCTTGTTTGATTGTCTCTTTGAGTACTTGGTGTTTGCTTGACACCAGCATTATATCAGTTGATTTTAGCCAGTAAATGCTAATTATTTTCTGGTAAATAAAATTTAACATTAAATACTACTAAAGATCCCTATATATTAACAGCGACACTACACAAAAATGGGGCTCCATGATTCTGGTTCAAATGTGCAAATTTATTAAGATGTATACATGAGCAGACATGTTTTCTGAACATTGGATTCTCGTGAACGCTGTTCTTGAAAATTCATTGAATACAAAGGGATTTTTTCATGGGTAAACCTTAATACTGTATATATTTTCACCATTGTTACATATATTCAAGATTGATGACCAAATCTGAAGAACCAATTGATCATGATTCATTTGGTACTATTTTACAAACTGATTGTTTATCAATTTTAAAGTAATTTTTTTAATTATTGGAAATACCTAAATTGAACCCACATGGATTCAAATGTCTAATGTTTGTGGGAATGTTGACATGAATTGGATTCAGAGATTCTCCCAAAACTTCATCTTTGAACTGTGAACCGGGTCATGTGTGGGAGTGGATGCATCTACATTTGTACAGTGACAGGAAGGATGACAAAAATCTCAATTTGTATTGCACTAACTTAAAATGTTAAGTTCATTTGGCATTTTAACTATCTTTTGTAATATTCACTGCAAATTGTACATTTAAACTTTGAATCTACCACTAAATGGTTGTTTAAAAACATTTTATCCTTGGTGCAAATGTCATGATGTCAATATAAAACATTTTGGTTATGTGTGCATTCAGGTTTACCCTACCGGGTAACTAACATTGAGAATTATGGCAAATATTAAAATCCCAATCAGGTATGATTGTTGCATAAAACAATACCTATATCTTTAGTAGGTTTTATTTGAGAAAAATCTGTAAAATACAATACAATTATCACGTAAAATATATAAAGAGTTCTGTTAAAACATTGACAGTAATGATAGGAAACTAAAATTCACTACTGTAGTTTTACTGACATGCTACCAGAAACTAATCTTCTTGTGGTTGGTGGGTGGTAAATCACTTTTTCCCCCAAACATTTCTGGGTACAGACCCAATTTGTGCATTCAGTCTCAGAAATCTTGGAAACAATTATAAAAGTGAAATTGAACCCCCTAGAACCCATGAAAATTCCTAAAATGGGGTCTTAAAATGGCCCTTTAACCATTCAGATTTGATATCTGTTTCCAAAATATCATCCAGCATTCCCAGGTTAAAAGTGACATTAATAAAATCAATGTTTATATTTAATAACCACTCTCCTCAAAAGCTCCAAGCGCATGATTAGCTTTCTATAGGAAACAGTCTTTAAAAAGGTTGTTTGGCAAAAAGTGTTAAATAGCACAGATTTAAGAATCACTGTTACTGGTATAATATTCATGCAATATGTAAACAATGTAACTATACAAGTGGTATACTCCAGACTATTAGTTAAGGTTATTGAAATAATTATTACATCGAAATGTTAAACACTTCATGAAAAAATCTCAACACATTAATACAATTTTAAAAAATTTCTAAAATACAAAATTAGTTAATATCCAGAAATATTCATTATGAAAAATGTTAACTTCTTTCTCGAGACAGGCTGTCAAAATAAATTCAGGAGGACTGTAAAAAACACTCCTTGAGATGAATTTAAGGAGCGCTTGGGTGCACCAGAATGGTCATGCCCATCAAATAAGAAACTGTAAAATATTATTGTTGACATGTATAACTACACGTAAATCGGCCTAATGAAATCAGAGGTAGTTTATCGTGGATTTATTACCATTTATGTGACTAACCATGTTTTTTCAAAGTCAGTGTAGAACAACCAGTTAAATATAGATTGTGCTTGTTATCAGTTTACAATACTTAATGATGAATGTATTTGAATAAAGTGATATGAATTTCCACTTCAGGTGATCACAGTCATCCCCTGTCTAGAGTAACAATTAAAGTGGGGAAAATTGTTGAACAGGAGGTATACATTTTACATTGTTTTTGTTGTTGATTGTTTGGTTGTTGTTGATTGTTTGGTTGTTGGTGTTTTTGTTGGGTGTTTT